>CAUYPK010041109.1:0-50632 GCA_963574355.1 Loris lydekkerianus
ACCAAGACATGGAAACAGCCCAAGTGCCCATCAACCCATGAATGGACTAACAAATTGTGTATATGCACACCATGGAATACTATGCAGCCATAAAAAATATGTAGACTTCACATCTTTTATGTTTACATAGCTGGTGGTACAGTACATTCTTCTTAGTAAAGTATCTCAAAAATGGAAAAAAGTAACCAAGGTATTCAATACTACTATGAAATTAATATATAATTACCTACTCATTCATATGAATGGAAAGACATAACTGTAGTACAGAAAGTAGAAGGAAAGAGGAGAGAGAGGGGAAGTGGGGCATGGGAGGAGGGAGGGTATTTGGGGGGACCTCACCTAATGTGCATGATGCAATGGTACATTTCAAAACTAATAATAAATGAGTATAATTGTGATGGATGTGTTATTTCAATGTAAGCATTTCACATTGTATATCAAAGCAGTACGCTGAACCCCATAAGCACATCAATGTACAAAGTTATGATTTAATGAAAAATACTTATTAAAAAAAAATGGAGAACTACAGACCAATTTCAAAAAAAAAAAAAATTGTTTTATAGTCCCTTTGAGGAGTTGCTCTATTTTGTCTTTTCATGATGCCTGAATTATTCTTCTTGCTCCTCCTCATGTGTGCTTTCTTCCTGTTCACTTCCTCGTGCACCTTTTTCCTTCTCACTTCTTCCTTTGCTTCAAGTTACCTTATCTCAGAGTTTATTGGTGGGAATGTAAATTAATACATTCCTTTAGGAAAGATATATGGAGAACACTTAGAGATATAAAAATATGTTAAGACATTTACATTCTACATTCACTAAGATTCACATATACCCTTGTAAGATGCACCACAAGTGTATTCTCAAAAATCCCCCTCTCTCCACCCACCTTCTCCCTTCCTCCTCCCGCTTTCCCCCTTCCCCCTATTCCTAGGTTGCAATTGGGTTATAGCATTCTTGTGAAAGCCCTAAATAAGTTTCATAGTAGGGCTGAGTACATTGGATAGTTTTTCTTTCATTCTTGAGATACTTTACTAAGAAGAATATGTTCCAGCTCCATCCATGTAAACATGAAAGAGGTAAAGTCTCCATCTTTCTTTAAGGCTGAATAATATTCCATGGTGTAAATATATCTAATTTATGGCTTTCACATGAAAGCTATAACCCAATTACAACCTAAGAATAGGGGGGAGGGGGAAAGGGAGGGGAGGGAGGGGAGGGAGGGAGGAGGTGGGCAGAGGGAGGGGGATTGGTGGAATTACACCTGCAGTGCATCTTACAAGGGTATATGTGAAACTTAGTAAATGTGGAATGTAAATGTCTTAGCACAATAACTAAGAAAATGCCAGGAAGGCTATGTTAACCAGTGTGATGAAATTGTATCAAATGGTCTATGAAACCAGTGTATGGTGCCCCATGATCACATTAATGTACACAGCTATGATTTAATAAAAAAATAAATAAATAAAATAAAATAAAAACAATTTACTACCCTTAAAAAATAATAATAATTGGGTTACAGTTTGGGTTTATCCATTTTAGAGAGAAAGGAATTGCAAGAAAAAAAATCATAAATCAATACTTGGAAGGTATACACTTGTTTGTCCTAAAAAGATGGAACATCTGGAAGGAGGGCATTACAGGTTATAAGTAGGCTCAAAGATTATTTGATTTTTAATTGATTATAGAAAGAAAACTTTATCTAAAGGTTTGTAATGTTTTAAGTTAAAATAAGGAACTCTGTTAATCAGAGACAAGCCACATATACCCATTCAAGTCATTTGTTAAGCAAATTGATGGCCTGTAGGTCATTTAACCATTGCTCTGCATGATTTAAGTTTCCTTAATAATTTAGTATCTTACTGCCAGAGGTATGTTAAACCTCCCTTAGCTTTGTAGATAAAAAATAGCCTCAACTCCCCCTTAGCTGTAAAAGTTACTTAATGATCTAACTAGTTATCAGTCGGCCAGTCCTCCCCTAGTTCTGACACAATGAAGGCTATCATGACCCTGGGTTGGAAAACACACACCAGATGTATAGCTTGGGAAAGTAAATACTAAATCCTTCAGTTAAAGATCAGAGGGATGATGATGGATAGCTAAAGACAGTAAATATGGGGAGAGTATAAGAACTCTGTGAAACTTTCCCAAAGCAGGGCAGGCTTTGAAGGATCTCCCTGCCTTCCTGAGATTCTGAATCTTGGTAATAAAGGAGAACTTTAAAGCACATGAATCTTTGGTTGAGTCATGCTCCTGGTTCTGGCTTCCTGATTACAATTTCATGAAAAGGAAGTCAGTCTTAAGATTTTCTTAGGGTTCCCATGGCCAAGAGGGAGTTTATTTAGTTGGAGGGGCAGTTTAGGATTGTATTTTACTTCACAGAAATATCAACAGTAAAGCCCACACTGGCAAGGTTTTAGACAGATCTTAAGTTACTCAATTTCACATACTCTGGTATAAGCTACTGAAAAAAAACCCCAAAAAACCTAAGATAGCATTTCTTCATATCTCCAAGCACTACAGGAAGGAATTTGAATGGCCCTGCTCTTCAGGAATGCAGCTTTCAATAACCCTGCCAAGTAAAGAACCAGGACCAGCCAAGGTTCTTCCTGGAGCCAAAGTGAATACAGAATAGGTCACCTGGGATACCAGCTACAATCTGTGACTAGTCACAGAAACCAATCCTGCAATTGCCATCAGTATTTTCTTAAAAAATATATAAACAAATAAATATATATATATTTATATACCTCAAGTATCTTTGTTTTTGTTCCTCTCTTGTTCTTTTATCATGTGACCTGAGATCTATTGACTTTACATGCCTACCAGTTTTTAAGCATTATTAATTCTACATAATAGTATTGTTGGAGAAGAGTAAAAATTGGAGAAGAGTAAACGTTGCCCAAGGACTTTAACTTAAGGGAAAATCATTATGTTTGGGGGCTTAACACAGCCCTACATGAACCCTCCCCTCCTCTTCCTCCTTTTCTCCTAAAACAAGGACACAAAGGACCTAGTTAGCCTTACCCCCTAAAATTTGCACCAAAGGACCCTAACCCACCAAAGCCCTCTGGGCAAGCTGTAAAATCTGCCCACCCTCTCCAGCCCCATATAAAAGGGGTCTCTAACTTCCCCCATAGCACAGACGCCATCTTGCCTTGCCCAGATAGGTCTCTGTCCCATTCAGTAAACCTGGCCAAACCTCTATGCTCCCGGTCTCATCTCTGGGTGCCACAGCTCCACTTTTCAGATTAGTGTATCTTTCTGTTGTAGTCAACATAGCAGTACAGCGTTTGTCTGTACTATCTCCTTCACATAGTCTTTATCTGGAGATGAAGTAATTGACTTGATTGGATTCAGAATTAATCTAAGGAACTTGGAAAGTCTTACTTTGGGTATGTCTGGGAGACTGTTTCCAGAGCAGACTGGTGTATGAACCAGTGAACCGAGACTAAATTAGTGAGGGGTGGATGTCAAGCACCTTCCAATCAGCTGTGATCTCAAACAGGACAAAAATGAGAGGAGAGGATTTCCTGTTTCCTTCCAGGATCTGGGACACTGTCATCCTCCTGCCCTTAGACATCAGAACTCTAGTCTCTCTGTCCCTTGGACTTCAGGACTTTTACCAATGGCCCCCAGGCTCTCAGGATCTCAGATTTCTAATACAGCAACTATATCAGTGGTTCTGAATGTTCAGACTTTGACTGAGCTTCACTACCAAGAGCTGCTGTGGGGCTTCCCAATAGACCTAATAAATCCCCTCTCATCTGTCTATGTGTCTACCTGTACTTTCTTTGTCTTGTGTCTTTGCATAACACTGACTAATGTACTGGGCCATCACTCCATCTCTCCTGATTTCTCTCTGCCCATTCCTGCTGCTTCTGGGTACTTCCCCCGCCCCCTTTAGCACCTCTCTTATTTTATCCATTTTTTTTCAGTTCCCTTCCGAGTCTCATCTGACAAACACACGTGAATCCCACCCTTACCCCACTCAGGGATTTTCTACAGAGTGGCTGTCATGGTAGGAAGAAACTGAACACAGGTTAGACAGGAGCCAGGAGGGCTACAGCTCGTATAAATAATTTTCCTGTGAGAGGGATGCCTGCTCACTGGTCAGACAGTTAGGCACTGGGTCACCCATCAAAATGGAAAAGTATCCCATTAAAACACATTGTAAACATTCATTACTAAACTTTGGGTCCTGTTAAACAGGACTATACCTTGTAGCCACCATTCAGTGAGGAAACTTTTAAACTACAGTTCTAAAATGCATTGGGAAGGAAGGTAGAAATGACAAAAGTGTTATTTAAAAGTTTGTACTGGAATGGTAGCATTCTAAACACAAAAAATTGTGTATGTTGAGAAGTTCACATCTAATCAAGTCTGAATCCTATTTATTTATTTGTTTTTATAGACAGAGCCTCATTACATTGCCCAGGCACAGTGCAAGGGCTATTCACAGACACCATAATACCACACTAAAGCTTCAAATTCTTTGTATCAAAAAATCTTTCAGCCTCAACCTCCTGAGTAGTTAGGAATACAATTGTATGCTAATGTGTCCAGCCAGATGCAATTCTTAAATTGAAAATAATTGTATGCCTATACTTTTCTTCTCTCTCATTTCTTCCTAATTATGTAGATGATAATCATACAAATAACTTTATGATTAGTCACTAGTCATATGTTTTTCAAAAACATTTTGCTCTGCTTATATGTTACGCTAGGCAATTCTACTTTATGGTACTTGAAAAAAGGGCACACTTTGTTCTCTGAAGAATACATTAAAGAAATAACAAAGTCATAATTTGAAATTAAGACTTCGGGTGTATTTGCACCCAGAGTGTCAAAGCCAGGAAGGCAAATTTAATAGCATGTCCTGATCTGAAATACACATGCCATGTCTTCACTTTATTTTTATTTTGAAATATGTTTAGATTTACCAAAAGTTGCAAACATATTATATAATGTTTCCCATACCTTTCCACGTCCTGTCATGTTAACATCTTGCATAATATTTGCTGAAGCTCAGAAACTGATAATGATATAATAGAACTAAGGACTCTCTTCAAAATTCCCAGGGTTTTCACCAATGTTACTCTTCTGTTTAAACTCTAATCCAGGATATTACATAACATTCAGTGTAAACTGTATTATTATTTATTACTACATGACAAATTACTATACAGCTTAGCGACTTACAACCATGCACTCATTCCTCACAGTTTCTCTGGGTCAGGAATCCAGATGAAGATGAAGGCCAAGGCTGAGGTTTCACCTTAAGGCTCATTGGGGGATGGATCCATGTGATCTCATGTGTTTTTTGTAATGATGCTATCAATGCCTAAATCAAGAAGAATTCTGGTAAATTATTTTAAACCTTTAAAAAATTAATAGAAATGTTTTACTACTAACTCTTTTTACCAAGAAGATAAACATAGCAGAGGATAAGAGGTCACTGCCCAATATATTCTAAGAGGCTGTTAATTTTGATCCCACAACTATAAAAAGATAATTCAAGGAAAAGATAAACCAAAAACAAAAAAATAATAATATATAGATCAATATACGTCATGAAACAGAGGCAATAATCTTAAAGAATGTAATATCCAAACAAATCAGCAACATAAAACATAACTATCCATTATTACAAATGATATTTATCTCAGGAATCTAAGTACAGAAAAGGATATTAAAAAATAGTGTAATATGCTATATTAATTTAACAAAGGATTGAAGGAAGCCTCATAATCAACTCTAGAAGTGCAGAACAAAAATATAACAAGTCCAAAACCTGCTCATGGAAAAAGCACAAGGTCATTCATGAAAGACTGAATTAACAACACACAGTATCAAGACATTTCCCATAATTTTTCTCAGGACTAGAAACAAAATGTAGTCTATTGTCCTTTCTATTAAACATTGTACTAGAGAATGCAGTTGATAAACTTAGACTAGAAAAATAAATATAAGACTTCCAGATTGAAAAGGAGAAGCCATATACTCTTTATTTGCAAGTGACGTGTACAAAATCCTAAGGGATAAACTAAAAAAAGATTATGACCAAAAAATTTTCAATAACATCACAGTATACAAGTACAATAAAAATTGTATTCCTATATAATAACAATTAATCAAAAAATGAAATTCAGAAAAACATCTAATTAACATAGCCTCAAGAATATATTTGGAAATAACTTTAACATGAAGGAAATAAAGAAATCATAAAAAATAGAAAATAAGGGATTTTAATTGTTTAGAAGGCTTAATATAGTTAAGATGCTAATCCTTTAGAAATGAATGGATCTACAGATTCAATACAATCCCCGTGAAAAGGCTAGCTTACATTATCATTTTCATTTTTTACCAGTAGTCTGAAAGTGAATTATAAACTTTATAGTGAAATGTAAGATGTCCTAAACCACCAAATGACCTTAAAAAAAACAAAGTTGAAAACTTGACATATACTTTATGATCTTAAAATTTAATTAAAATTGATAGTATCCACAACATGGTTGTTCTAACTAACGTAAGTATGAACATATAGGTCAATTGAGTTGAGTTATCCAACATTATCTTCATATTTTGGCAAATTGATTTTACAATGTTGTCAGCATATTTCAATATGGAAAAATGTTGTTTGGAAAAAATTTTACCAGTAAAAGTGGCTCTCCATGTGCAAGTTGACTCCACCTACACACCATCCACATAATTGATTCAAAATCAATTATAGACTGAAAAGTAACTGCAATAGCAACAGATCCTGTAGAATAAAGCATAGGAAGAGACCTTTATAGCCTTAGGTGAAACAATGGATTCTGTGGTATGACACCAAAAGAAAAGTAACCGAAGAAAAACAAGTACATGATTTGTACTTCATCAGAATTAAAAAAACAGTTATGGTTCAAATGCACCATCTATATAATTCAAAGACAGGGAAAAAAATGTTCATAAATCATACAGCTTATAAAAGTCTACTGTCAAGAATATATGAACATTCTTGAAACTTAAAACTAGAACAGAGAAATTCTAATTAAAAAGTGAATATAAAGTGTGTGAACAGACAGTTCTCCAAGGAAGTTATACAAGTGTGCAATATGCTCAACACATTTACTACTCAGTGAAATGCAAAGCTAAACCATCAACAGAAATGCTTCAGGAATTCTAAAGGCATACTTTAACAAGTCAGTTTGAAGAGTAAATACTGTATAATTCCCTTTATATAACTATGTTGAAAAGTTGTAATTATGAAGACAATATAAGTACTTGAAAGATAAGTTAGTAGGTAAAATATAGAAATTTTTAGTATGAAATTATTCTCTGATGCTGTAATTGTGTGTTGATAATACTATTTTCGAAGTCCTGTAGAACTTTATGTTAAAAACTAGGTAACCTTCATGTATGTGAATTAAAAACATTTTAATAGATTGAGGGATAACAGTGAGGAATGCATATAAAATAATGTTACTGGGTAATAAATGTGTAAAAAGACCTCACTAAATGGGATGGGCTAAATTGGGTACTTTCTCACTCTTTCTCACTCTTACAGTGGGATTGGGTGGAATGATTCATGTGTAGTAGATTAGATTTATATGGTGCTGAAGACATTACTAGAAATTCCTTTTATCTTTATATAGATATATATGGACAAATGTAGACATATACACCTACATACATATACACGTATATATGTATATTCATGAGTTAGTATGCACACGTATATTCCTTTGTTATATTCCTCACGTATATTCTGAGATCAAATATATTTTGTTATATTTTGTTATATTCCTCACGTATATTCTGAGATCAAAAGACCCTTAGGATAAACAAGTACACCCACTACCCATAGCTTTGATTGTAATCCCATTCAGAAAAAAAAAAAAAAAATATATATATATATATATATACATATATATATATATATATATTATATATATATATTAAAGAAAAAATGAAATTTCTTAAGATAAGGTTAATATTAGATCTAGGAAGGGAATCAACATATTGAAGTTGGAACACTTTGTATTGCCACAGATTAAGAAAATGCTAAACAACAATTCAACCAACCAAACACTTACACAAAGAAAAGGAGACTGCAATGGTGTGGGTATTTCAAAATGGCACGGGTGCCAATGGAAACACCTTACCAAGGCCAGTGGTGCAATAATGTAACCAGCAAAATAAGCCAGTATAAGTATAGCATAAAATAAATATATATGGCTACACATAACATGTTATAAAACTGAATGAATAAGTAATACCTGGTGGGGGGTAAATTGCCCATGGTGAATAAATACAAATTCTTATAGAAGATCAGCCCATAAAGAGATGGAAAATAATTTTCCACTTCATAAGTATATACTGTACATAGTGAATATTTTTCAAAAAAACATATGCAGAAAGGGAGAAAATATTAATCTAAAGTGGAAAAACTTGATCTAAAACTGCCTCCTCCACATGATAAAATCAGCATTAATAGTGACAAAGCATGACAGTTCATATCCTTCATGTGATGCCATGAGAATAGCACTCACCCTCTGCAGTTTCTGTCCCCAAAACCAATAACCTCAATTTCACCTTGAGAAAAACATCAGAAAAATCCCAAATGAGGAATTTCAATGTCATCTAAAACAAGGAAACACTGAGAAACTGGCACAAGAAGAAGATCCTAAGGACACTTGAGAACTCAATGTGCCATTGTGGATGAGAGTCAGGGACAAAATGGACATTAAGTGAAAAAAGAATGACTGATTAACATGTGGATGTTAGTGAATGATAAGACATAACAATGGTCCATTGTTGATAAATGTTTCATACTAATATAAAAGGTTAAAAATTAGAAACACTGTGGATTGTTTATATAAAATTCTATGTACTGACTTTGCAACTGTTCTGTAAGTCTACAACTATACTAAAATATAGAAGTTCCTTCTTTAAAAATTTACTGCTGAGTTCAATAAACACATTAGGCATTAATTTGTTTTTATTAAATCATAGCTGTGTACATTAATGTGATCAAGGGACACCATACACTAGTTTCATAGACTGTTTGACACATTTTCATCACACTGGTTAACATAGCCTTCCTGGCATTTTCTTAGTTATTGTGCTAAGACATTTACATTCCACATTTACTAAGTTTTACATATACCCTTGTAAGATGCACTGCAGTAGTAATCCCACCCACCCCCCTCCCTCTCCTCACCTGCCCCCTCCCTCCCCTCCCTGTACCTCTTCCCCCTATTCTTAGGTTGTAACTGGGTTATAGCTTTCATGTGAAACCAAAAATTAGTTTCATAGTAGGGCTGAGTACATTGGATACTTTTTCTTCCATTCTTGAGATACTTTACTAAGAAGAGTATGCTCCAGCTCCATCCATTATTGGTTAAGATTTTTTTCAGCATTTTTGCATCAATATGCTTTAGTGGAATGGGTCTGTGGTTCTTTTTAGTTGTGCCCTTTCCTGGTTTTGGTATCAGAGTGATGTTTGCTTCATAGAATGTGTTGGGGAAGATTCCTTTCTTCTCAACTTTTTGAAATAGTTTCTGTAGTATGGGTATAAATTCTTCTTTGAAGGTTTGATAGAATTATGGTATTGTGAAGCCATCTAGGCCAGGGCATTCTTTGTTGGGAGACTTTTTAGTTTCTTTGATCTCAGTGCTTGAAATTGGTCTATTCAGGAGATCTATTTCTTCTTGATTAAGTGTAGGGAGAGGGTGTGATTCCAAGTATTGATTCATTTCTCCCACATTGTCAAATTTTTGAGTGTAGAGTTTCTTGTAGTATTCACAGATAATCTCTTGTATCTCTATGGCATCTGTTGTTATTTCCCCTTTATTGTTTCTTATTGAGGTTATTTGAGATGTTACTTTACTGTTTCTAGTTAGTCTGGCTAAAGATTTATCTTTTTTACTTATTTTTTCAAAAACCAACTTTTTTGTTTAATTTTCTGAATGATTCTTTTGTTTTCAATTTCATTAATCTCTGATTTAATTTTGGTTATTTATTTTCTTCTGCTTGGTTTAGGGCTAGAGTGTACTTCTTTTTCCAATTCCATAAGATGGTTTCCTGAGTTTGTTGATCCACTTTCTTAATGTTTTTCAAATGTAGGCATATAATGTGACAAATTTCTCTCTTAGGTCTGTTTTTTGCAGTGTCTCTGAGGTTTTGTAGTCTGTGTCTTCATTGTTGTTATACTCAAAGAATTTAAGGGTTTACTCCTTTATCTCTTCCTTAACCCAACTTTCATTCAGCATAAGGTTGTTTAGTTTCCATGCCTTTGTATGGGGATGAAAATTTTTGTTGGAGTTGAATTTCACCTTTATTGCCTTGTGGTCTGAGAAGATACAAGGTGCAATTTTAATTCTTTTGATTTTGTTGAGGTTTTATTTGTGTCCTAGGATATGATCTATTTTGTAAAAATGTTTCATGGGCCAAGAAGAAGAGTGTATATTCTTTAGCTTTGGATGGTGTATTCAATATATGTCTATTAAGCACAGTTGTCCTAGGGTCACATTTAAATCCCTATTATCTTTGTTTAGTTTCTGTTTAGAGGACCTGTCCAGCTCTGTAAGAGTGTTAAAGTTTCCTACTATTATGGTGTCATAGGATATCACATTGCTAGGACTAACTAAGGTTGTTCATAAATCTGTTAGCATTTAATTGGGGCATAAATATTTAATATGGAAATGTCTTCTTGTATTCTTCCCTTGATCAATATGAAGTGTCCATTTTTGTCTTTTTTGACTTTAATTGCTTTAAATACACTTGTATCTGAAAATAAGATTGTAACCCTTCCTTCTTTCTGATTTTCACTTGCCTGAAATAATGTTTTCCATCTCTTAACCTTGAGTATTAATTTGTCCTTTGAGGCTGGGTGTGTTTCCTGCAAGCAGCAAGTGGATGGTTTGTACTTTTTTATTCAATCAAGCAGTTTATGCCTCTTTAGTGGGGAATTCAAGCCATTAACATTTATTGACAGAACTGATAATTGTAGTGCAGTTCTATTCCTCTTATTTTGTTTAAGTGCATTGCTTAGTTTTATCTTTTGTGTCATTGTGGAAGCTAGGTTCTGTTTTTTAGTTTCTGTGTGTTACTTTGCTGGTGGTCCATCACAATAGTCAGTGTGTAGAATGGGTCTAAGTATTTCTTGTAGAGATGGTCTTGTTGTGAATTTCCTCAATGTTTGTGTATTGATAAAATATTTGATTTTTCCATGGATTTTGAAGCTTGTTTTAGCTGGATACAGAATTCTGGGCTGAAAATTGTTTTGATTAAGAAGGTTAAAGGTAGAGGACTATTCTCTTCTGGCTTGCAAAATTTAATTTGATAAGTCTGCTGTCACCCTGATGGATCTGCCCTTGTAGGTCAATTTGTGGTTACTCCTGGCTGCTTGTAGAATTTTCTCTTTTGTCTTTATTTTGGAGAGTTTCATGAAAAGGTAAGTTAGAGATGCTCTATTTATGTTGAGACAACCTGGAGTTCGATATCCATCTAAAAAGACTGTTTCAGAATCTTTAGTGATACATGGGAAGTTTTAATTTATGATATACTTCACTAGGGCTTCCATTCCTTTGGGACATTCTTCTTCCCTTCAGGGACCTATAATTTGTATGTTTGAACACTTCATGAGGTCCCATAGTTTTCTAAGTGAATGTTGTGCTTTCTCTCTCTTCTTTTCTGCATCTTTAATTGCCTGGATTAGCTCAAGAGCTTTATCTTCCAGCTATGAGATTCTTTCTTCATTATGATCTAATCTGTCATTAGATACTCATATTTTATACCGTATCTTAAGTTCTCTGATTGACTCCATTGCATCCTTAAGCTCTACTCTATCTTTTCTATATTCTTCATATGCTTCATCTATTTTTAGGTTCTATTTTTCCACTTTCTAGTCAATTCCCTTTATTATTTTTGCATTTTGCATCACCCCTCTCCCATTTCCCTTAGTTCTTCTCAGAGGATTTTTCTCAGGAATCCTCTGAGATAGTTACCTCATGATCCCTTGGGGAGCGGGTTGTTCTGTTCTGTTTTTTCATGTTGCCAGAATTTTTCTCTTGGTTTTTCTTTATGTGTGTTTTATTCTTGTTCACTTTCTACCCTTATTTTTTCCTTCTCATTACCTCCTGCACTTTAAATTACCTTGTATCAGAGCTTAGGTTTTGAAATGCATTTTTGGTATAAGACCAAAAGGAAGAGAAAGGTAAAGATTGAGCATGGAGAAAGAAAGAAAGACAAAAAAATAAAAAGAGGAAGGAAAAATGGGGAGGTGGAAGGAAATAATTGAAGAAGAGGAAAGAAAGAAGACAGTGATTTCAAATGAGATTGACAGGAGAAATCATGGTGTTCAACCAGGTGCTTTAACCACACCCACAGCTCTAGCACTTTTGAGGGGCCAGGCTGGGTTGGTCCCTTGAAGGCAGGAGTTCCTTACCATCATAGGCAAAAGCAACACAACAGCTCTCCCTAAAATAGAAAGAAATAAGTAGCATGTCATCATGGAAACCTACTAATATCTTTTTTCCATAGGCCAAAGCTAGAAAGACACCCTAGAAAATGACCTTTTTGGGGTCATTTGAGCCTTTTTGGCCTTTTTGAGCCAGACCAATGCTGTGGCCTCCCAGTTGGATCAATGCCATTGCCCTTCTCCAGCCCTTAGAGAAAAGGAAACTAAAAGAAAAAAATGAAAAATAATATAAATAAATAAAATTTAAAATACAATTATTTAAGATAAAGAGGAGTAAAAAGTGGATATCTTAGCTGTTGTATGAGCAATTTTTATGGGAAAGATGAGAAAAGTAGAAAAATCTTTACCAAAAGATAGAAAAAGGAGAGAAACTAAAAAGAAAGAAAGAATAAAAGGGGCTGAAAAACCATAACAAAAATGATGAAACCCTTAGTATTGAACAAAGTAAAAATGAAAAAAATTAAAATACAACTAAGTAAAACAAAAAACAACAAAAAACCCCCAAAAACCCTAAACAAAATAAACAGCAACAAGAAAACAGAAGAAAGGAAAAGAAACAAAATTAAGGAAAAAAAATCAAAAAAAGAAGCAAAAAATGTAAAGCAGTATGTTTGTGTGTGTAGCAGTATATTGCCTGGCCACAAGGTGGTGCTGTGGTAGGAAATGGAGAACACCTGTTGGATTTTCTGTGTATGATGGAGATCAGAAGCCATTCTCTAGTTTTTATGGCTTCCAATCTTTTCTTCCTGATTTCTTTGCCCTTAATCTAGACCTATTTCCTTCATCAGCATTCAGTCCTCACGGAACTGTGGTCTCAAAGCTGTTGCTAGACTTCCCAGGGGATCAAGCAGTGCCACCTGACAATGAAGTGGCCCTCTCTGAGGGTGTGGGGACCACACAGCTCACCATAAGGACAGCTGCTTGAGCTCAGCAGGGGCACCAGAATCAGCTGTGCACTAGTATGGTGCAGACTGTTCCTCCTACGTGACCTCCCCACAATGGTCGTGCCCTGCTAGCATCTAAGCCAATGGGAGAACCACCCCACCTGGTGTTCAACCCCAGTTGCCAGATGCTGTTTGAGGTTTTTTGCTACTCTAGCAAGCAACCCAGTACAAAATCAAAAAACTTCTGGACAGCCCTTTCCTGTCCCCAGTCCTCCATGAGATAGCCAGCCTACTGCCAGGCCTCTGCCCCTATTGAGCAGCTGTCTTCTGTATCATTTTTCCTTAGCTCCAGATCTCCTTGTTGGCTTCTGAAGTCTCCCACTACTTCACTGTGCTTTTGGAATGATGTTTCTGGGTAGATTCCTTCAACTGGAGATGGCTGAAGGCCATTTTCCCCTATCTCACTGCAAGTAGCTGGTAAGGAGATATCTCTAGTCCACCATCTTGCTCCGTCCTCCTTCAGATGTTCTTAAATGTTAATAAAATTCACTAGAATTCTAACATAAAGCACTTTATTATTTCATAATTTCTCTTCCATTGTGGATCGAAGTATATGTTCTATATAGAACATATGCAGAACAATCTATCTATTTATCTATCTATCTATATATATAGATAGATATAGATATAGATTCCTATGTATATGGAAATAAATAGACTATTTTGGTAAAATGAAGTAAGTACTGGAAATGGATTGGACAAGTAGGAACCAGTGCTGGTTTTGCTTCTTGCATCTGTGGGGCTATGAATGTGCTCTCAATCTTGCTAAGTCTGAACAATGACCATAAAAAAATGATGTAATTGTTATTCTGTGAAAAAGATGTTGCTTCACCAAGATAAAAAATAGTCATTGCTGTTACAGTGTATGAATTAAAAATTGAATCCTAAGGCACTCTGCTAACCAAATGGAAGCCTATCTGCCAAGAGGTCCCCAGAACACCTTAAAACTAAGATTCCAGACAAGATGGGATGGGAGACATAAGGCACAATTACATGGGTATGATTTCCCTTCATAAATATTCATGATCTCACCTATAGTTTGTTGAATATGTATATTTGATCACCCTGCTTAGATAAAATCCTGTTCTGTTTGTCTCTTCTTCGAAACACGTGTGCCTGGATTCTAGCCAGGGCTCTGCTTCCCAACCTGTTGGAATGGCCTTTCAACAGGCTGCAACCCTTTATGAGATATAAACTCTCCTTTTTCCAAATTATAAACCTTATTAATTTTTAATGGGTGTCAAGTATAGCAGCATAAGAGCATTGAGGTTAGATAAACATATTTTGTAGTTCCTTTTTTCTGGAATTTTATCTCTTGTCTGCCTTTGGGGAAAATTTTAGGGAAAAAAATGATCCCCCTTTTGGAAGAAAAATAAAATAAAATTTCAAGACCCTCTAAATTTTTTATGCCAAGGGAGAAGTTAAGCCCTGGAGACTGAGTCACATTAATATAGGGTGTCCATAGCTCAGGGCTGGCAGAGACACCCCCCCCAACATACAAAGGCCTAAGTAGGCTCAGAAATCAGTCTCATCACAGACCCCATCTCTAACAGGCCTTGTGCAAACTGTAGTCTCTGAGCATAAACAAGGTCATATAAAAGCAGCCTGACTCGTATCTCATCTCGGCTACTTATCCTGGAGCAGAGAAGCACTCAGGTGGGACCAAATTCCTTTGCACTATGACAGTTTTAAAATTAATTTCTACCCAAGCCACCTGGCACCAAACGGTTGTGACATATTCCAGACATACACTCTCTGCACAACCTCCTGCTCACAGGACAGGAAAAGCAGCGTATAACCACCTAGACAGAGAGCCAAATGGGTTGCCTACTCAAGTCCCCCTTTCACTGCCATAGTTCCTTATCTACCTGTGTCTTATCTTTCAATAAAATCTGTAATTTCACTTATTCATGTGGTTCATGGATTCATTCCTCATATCTCTGAGACCAGTGACTCAGTGGAGAGAAATTCTGACTACAACATAGCATAATTGCAATTCTTCTTTCTAAATTATAGTTTAACTGTCTCCCTTATTGTTTCTGTTCTGATAATGACTAGGAGACATGGGAGTCCAGACTTCACTCCTTTCTAACCACTAATTTTTGTTGTAGATTAACTGCCTCCTTTATTATCTTGTACCCAAGTCAGATCTGATGGCAACCAAGACCCCAAGACAGTGATATGGCTAGTGTGAAGTGTTTAATATAACTTTCCCAAAAGAAAAAGACAACCTCAACTAATCAGATTGTTGCAGAAAGATGCTGAAATTCTGTTAAACTTTCCTAAATTTTATCTATAGAAGCAATCCCAGTCTTCTACTCTTTGGAACATTGATTCCTATTCTTTGGAATCTGTGCTTTCTAGAGCTTATCCCCAATTTATGCTTGAATAAACTCTTTAAAGTAGATTTTGAGCCTTTTGATTACTTTAGGTTGACATAAAGAAATTTTTATTTTAAGCATTAAAACCCTGTGTTTAATATAACAATAAAGAATGTTACAGTTTCAGCAACATACACAAAACAAACTTCAGTTAAAAGATGAGTAAGTTCTGGATACCCAGTGCACATGGCGACTATAGTTAATAACAGTACATTGCATACTTGAAATTTTCTAAGGAGGTACATCTAAGTATTCTCATCACGTCTCTGGATTTAATCTACAGACATTTAATGACAAAAACAGTTTTGACCCCTGTCTGAAATATCTGAAGTTTGACATCAACTGTACATGAAAGCTGTGAGGGAAACAATAGACCCTTGTTTAAATAGGCTGTAACAATTTTCCGTTCAAGGCAAATCACTGACAAATCTCTATAGGAGAAAAACTCTGCGAAGTATCATCTGTGGCTGAGCCCATCACAAATCAACACAGATTGAACTTTGGTTTATTTCTCATTTCAAAGTGTGTATGAGTATATGTTTTCCTCCCTTCTACCCACTCATTTCCCTGTCTATAAACTTTTTCTTTCCCCCCAGAAGGGATTTTGGCAGAACAAAGGTGTAAAAAAAAGAAAAAAAAATTCAGGCAGACACAATGTTAGTTCAACACATAATGGGAGTAGCAGCATGACCCAGGAAAAGACAGGGTAGTTATTAAATCCCAGTGACTTTCTTTGATTGAAGAAAATAAACACGGAATATGGTTTTAAAAAAGGACTAAAAAATTAAAAAATTATAAGATGTCTTGGTTCAGAGATACTTTTAATTCCCACATGGGACTTGAATTCACTGAGAATGGAATGCTTATGCTGACAAATGACCCCAAGCCAGAGGACATGGAATGAGCTCAGCAGGTGTCTTTGTGACTGTGAAGCCTAGCAATGCCATTTTAAATAGATAAATGCATCCAGTGTGGACTGACCTCCTGTGTACCAGGCATCTCTAAATAGCAACTGTGGTGGAATAAATAAGTTTACATTTGCACCAGATGCAATTCTTTTGAGGTGGAATTGCCTTTCCAGGTATTTCTATGCCATTAGTCTGTAATAACCCCATCCTGCCATCCCCTATAGCTAGAAATTTTTTAAAAGTAAAAAAACCCCCAACAATAAAACCTAAGGAATTAAGCAGAAGTGAGTGATGGGACTGTGCTGCTTATTGTTGGGTGAGTACAAGAGACTTTGGAATATTGTAGGGCATGGGTTGGTGAGGGGATGCACTTTTAACATAATCAGATTAAAGATATGCAATTCTCTTATGCAGTCTTGCTTTATTTATTTATTTTTTTTGGTCAGGTTATCTAACTCTCATAGTGATATATACACAAACACACCTATATCTAACTCACAGCATCCTTAAACTGCTGGGTTCAAGTGATCCTCTTGCTTCAGCCTCCCAAGTAGCTGGGACTACAGGTATGTGCCACCATGCCCAGCTAGTTTTTCTATTTTTAGTAGAGATAGGGTCTTGCTCTTGCTCTGGCTGGTCTCATCTTCTGAGCTCAAGCAATCTATATGCCTTGGCCTCCCAGAGTGCTAGGATTACAGGTGTAAGCCACCGTACCTGGCCAATGCTATAGTTTTTATTTGTTTTTTGCTTGTTTATCTTTGGGGAAAGATTAAGTAACAGCTAAGACTAGGGAATTTTCAATACTTTTTATTCACCCACCAGGCCCCAAAGAAACATCCTTCCCTTTAGCCTGTAGCAGAGATTTGGCTGTGTAATTCATAAAGGAAGACATTGGTACATGATAACTTCTGATGGTAGAGAGTTGTGACTTTATAAAGGTATAGGACTATGGTAAAAGAAATCGCAAGTTTAGGGTATACTGAATAAAGCAAAATAAGCAAAATTCTGGGGTTTTTTTGTTTGTTTGTTTTTGAGACAGAGTCTCACTTTATTACCCTGGGTAGACTGCCATGGTGTCACAGCTCACAGCCACCTCAAATTCTTGGGCTAACGTGATTATCTTTCCTCAGATTTTGCAGTAGCTGGGACTATAGATGCCTGTCGCAATGCCTGGCTATTTTTAAGAGACTGGGTCTCACTCTTGCTCAGGCTGATCTCGAACTCTTGAGCTCAGGCAATCCACCTACCCTGGTCTCCCAGAGTGCTAGGATTACAAGCACAAGCCACCGTGCCTGGCCTAAAAATTCTTATTCAAGAGATGAACTTCACAAACAAAAATTAGGGGGTAAAATTAGGACATGAGGTTGATTCATGGGAGAATCTCTGCATACTAAGGGCTGTCCAAATAACTTCCAAAATCCTTGGCAGTAAGGAGCCATTTTGGGGGGATACAAAGATACAAATTAGCTAGTAGTAAAGAATTTTTGAAAAGATAAAAAAGGATTCTTACTCAAATAAAAAATGAATGTGCACTAAAGATTTCAACTAATTTCTGAATAAGGGAAGCAATAAGGTGAGGCGTACAAGAATTTGTAGAATTGAGATATAAATAGTCAGGCAGAATGTGGAAATGAATTTGCTAATAGAAGCAAAACCCCTTAATATCTTATTGGGCAATAAATTGCAATGTTTGTGTTGTTTCAACCAGGAGGGATTCAATTTTATCTCCACTGCATAAAATTCATTTACATAGTTATGAATAGGAATTGTTTGTACTGCCATGGAGAAAGGAATCATTTGTAACTTCTACAATTTAATCTCTAAACTTACAAAATGTACAATACTATAATCAATAGAAAATTAATCAGAATTACAGGCAACTAGGGAATTAGATTATCTTTGAAGGGTCCACTAAGCAACAATCAGTGTGCCACTGAAAGGTCACATAATGGTATCTTTTGTCCATTTCCAAACTTAGAGCTTTTTCTTAATCTTAGACAGTAAGGACAATTTTTTTTTTTCATTTTTATTTTTGTTTGGCATCAATAAAAAAATGCTTGAAACTTTATGAAGGTTCATAATCGACATTCACTTTGGAACAGTAGCCATTGAGCTACCCAGAATTGATAAGGGAAGGACCCCTATTCTCCAATCACCAGCAAACTTTTGAAAGAAAGATTTCCTTGACTTTCCTCTCCCTAGGAAATAATTCATATTTCATAGAACAAAATAAAATATCCTTTTGTATGGTAGTATGATGCTGGGGGAAAATTTTGTAGATGATCTAACAGAGCCTTACAGGAATGCGCTCTTCCTCATCTGAACTCTGTCTAGTCTATTCAAGATGTTCTTTATGTTTAAGTGTCCTGGCTGTTTTTTTAATGAGACACTTGGGTCCAATGAATTTATAATTTTCCTCCTCTCTATCTGAAGGCATATTGTTCTGATGTTTTTTGATAATATGGCACAGAGTAGGACCCAAAGCAGAAGTCAACCTGGGTGGGCACACGGTTCCTAAGCAATAAGATGAGGGGATATGAAGACATTGAGAGAGATAGAGCCCAGCCGGACCTTCGGGAAAGTGACCGAGTAAGCGGCAGACCCCAGAGAGTATATTAGGCAGCCTAAAACGTTGTGGGAAAAAAATACGGGTATAATTTAGGAAATGATTATTACTAGCAGGTCTAGTTAGGCACCAGGAACTGCTGGAAAGGGCTCCATTCACAAAGCAGGCTGATGGTAAGGAGAGACCTGGCTCTCTGTGGATTCTCAGGTCTATTCAGAGAATAGAATTTAACTCTTGGAAGACTGTAAAGATTAAATTCAAGTGCTTGGTACTTATTATAGAGAGAACACTAAGCAGGATAACCAAGGGGGAAGACAAACATGCTGTGACTTTAAGCAGTGTGGCTTTCTTGGGAATCAGGCTCCATCGCAGGCACGTTTTATCTATATACTGTCAGCTGGAGAAAACTTTGGTCAGCAGGACAGAGGGGATAAAGAGAGTCCTAAAAACACAACTCCCTCAGTCCTTAGCTAAGAAAGGAATGCTGAAACTACCAAGTTTACCAAGGGTGGGTCTGAGACTCAGAGGAAGAAGATTTTATAAACAAGGGCGGGGATGAGTACAGACAGGAGTTTATGGGTAGACTCACAATTAGGAACTTCTGCAGGTAACGGCACAGGATACCAATCTGGAACCATATAACATCTTGTTATTCTATTCTGTCTTCACCACGAGCAGAGTATAACAGTATGTCTTGTTGGCTATCCTAAACAGTATGATGGGCTGCCTTTAACTGGCTGTTTATATAGAAATATAAACACATGTAAGCTGACATTCATGCTATAATGTCTGTAAATATCCCTTTTTATGTCAGCTTATAATAAGTGAGCCCAGCACCTTTTTAAAAACCCTGCTCCTTACAGTTTTATTAACTAAATTGACATATATTTCACTTTTTATAGCTTCCTTACCTAATCCAGGTTTCAATCTTCTAAGCTTTATAATTTGATATATCTTTTCTAGCTATTGTCATAATTATTAATTTCATAGCTTTTGAAGTTAATGATCTTATCTTTGGACCTTCTGTTGATCTAAGCCTGAGTTTTAATCTGCGTTTAAAACATTATTTCTACCCTGAGGCCTCTTATTCCTGGAACCTTTTTTATTATCTATTGTCTTTAACCATGTTGTGCTGGATATAGCTTGTACTGATTCTACCAGCTACTAGAGCTGATTATTAAATATTGAGAAATTTTATGAGTGGGTTGTTAAATTTGCTATGATAGGAGTACTTATAAAAGGTCAATCTACAGTTCCTGCAGCTGAAATGTTCTTTTTAGATGAGGAAACTGAGGTATGGAAAAGTTGATTAATTTTTGTCAAGATCAAAATGCTACTAAGTTGTGATGGTAGTACTGAAATACAAATTTTGTGATTCTTAATTACTATAAAAGCGATTAAAATGAAGTTAGTTAAGCAATCCAGTTCTCCTTGTTTAATCTTATGTAGTGCTTATAGCTTAAAATAAGGAATGTAATGATACAATGACATGTATCTTAGCAAAAGATGGAAGATAAGATTGTAAGAGAGATTAGGAATATTTTTTTCCTAAAATAGCATTCAAACTATTAAGTAACGCTTTGTAGAAATTGCTTCCTGGACAGCCTGTAGCTCAGTGAATAGGGTGCTGGCCACATACACCAAGGCTGGCAAGTTCAAACCTGGCCTGGGCCAGCTAAAACAATGATGACAACTACAACAACAACAACAACAACAAAAATAGCTGGGCTTGGTGGCAGGTGCCTATAGTCCCAGCTACTTGGGAGGCTGAGGCAAGACAATCACTTAAGCCCAAGTGTCTGAGGTTGCTGTGAGCTGTGACACCACCGCACCTACCCAGGGCAACAGCTTGACACTCTGTCAAAAAAAAAAAAAAAAAATTGCATCCTCCTAAGCATTCCAGTTGATTTTTATATGGTTGGATCCAATTATAGTTATAGAATTTGATGGGTTAATGTCTCCCAAACAAAAAAAAAATAGTACAGTAAGCGGATATTACATTTCTATAATTTCTATATTAAAATTAACTAATTAAAATTTAGTTACACTAAATACCAAAAAATATATTTTGTAAAGCTTTAAAAATACGCAATGCAAATTGGGGATTTCTATAGATTATTTCTGTCTATCACTAGTAAATCTAACCAGCTGATTCCCTGCCACTACCAGGCCCCACGTTCACCCTAAGCTATAACTTTGTCCTTCCCCTACTTACTGTCTAGGGACACAGGCTTCCCATCAAGGACTAGCCACTTGTTCTTCTCAGAGAAAGTTGTCACCATCTTCCCTACACTGCCAGTTTTTGGCAGGAGCTCTCTTGACTTAAGTAATCTCAACAGAAAATCTTATTATCTTTCCTGAGTGTATGACTCTAATTCTCATGGATTTAGCTACTTTTCCCAGTAGCTTTCTTTAGTCCCCTTTAGAACTTCTTTCTATTAGAACCATGGGTGGCCCATTTTGCCAACTAACTTCTGGTTGATTTAACCCTTAACCTTTTCCACTTAAAGCCAAATTTTATCAGGTTATAAAGACTCTTTGTATATTGGGAAGTCTTTCCACTCCCTCATTCCTGTCCCTGAATTGTCAATTGAAGCTCCTTGATTTGAGCTTGCTTTCCCCCCATCCCCTCATCTTAGTTCAAACCTATGTTATATCATTTCCATCAACAATAATAATGGCCTCGTTATGGGTACCCCCTTCATCATGTTTTACATTGACTTTAGAGTGTGGTTCCAAAATATAAATCCTATTCCAACCAACTTAGGCAGAGCAATGTTTGTATTCTCAGCATTCAGTATTACATAGATCAAAATGTATATATTTAAAATGATTAATGCAAAGAATTTATTGTTCAAATATTTTTGTTATTAATAATGTTCTTCTGGCTATGGATACTGGTTAGAAAATGCAGAAATATGTGACAAAATATTAAGAATTCTTTCAACTTGTATAATTCAGATAAAACCTTTATTAACATCTTGTTTAACTTTTTTCAATCTAAACTTAATTTTCCTGGGCTTCAAAGTTTGGTGACATTATAAAGCAGCTAAGGCCAGTATCATCATGGTTGCAGGGAGGTGGTTCTCCAACTCCTGGGCTGTGGATAGGCACCAGTTACAGACCTGTAACGAAGCAGGTGGTTCCACAGGAGGTATTTAGGGCCTCTCCCCATCACTTGCATCACTGCCTGAGCGCCGTCTCCTGTCTGACCAGCAGAAGAATTAGATTCACAAAGAATTAAGTTGTGAGCTTCTTAAAAGAATCTAATCCCTGGTGATCTGAGATGGAGCTGAGATGGTGATGCTGGATCTGGGATCATATAGTTACAGGAAGACAAGTTCAGGACTCCTACTAATTCTGCATTGTGACGAGCTATATGATTATTTCATGTGTGTATAATACATTGCAATGCAATAATAATAGAAATGAAGGGCACTATAAATGCAAGGCACTTGAATCCTCCCAAAACCATCCTCTCATCCCAGGTTCACGGAAAAACTGTCTTCCATGAAACTGACCTCTGATGCCAAAAAGGTTGAGGACCACGGCTCTAAATAGATACAGCAAATGCTATTCATCTTATTTAGAAATAAACACATTTCATTTGATTTTTTTTCTATTTTAGTGAGAGTGGCAACTTCTTTAAAATGTTAACTCTAAATTCATTCATTTAAACTTTCTATTTTATTCACTTAAAAGTATTTTCCCACACATGGTATGCAGGGCACATCATGGTTTTTATCTAATGGATGGCTGGGTCCTTGCCCTAGAGGACGCAGAATCCAACAGGGGAGTTGTGACAAGTATCTAAATTGATTCTTGTAAACCTAATTAGAATGGCACTGTAGGAATTAGAAACAAAGCGACCAAGTGTTTCTGAAAAAGAAATTGGTTTCTCTCTTCTAGGGTCATGGGAACTTCATACAGAGGTGGAGGTTGAGCTAAATTTTGAAGAAGAAGAATTTAGAAAACATTAAGCACTAAAGTGACTGGACCCGCTGTCTGAATTTGATGAAAAAATGTAAAGACATCATTAATGATATTGCCAGCATCTTAATTCAGTTAACCGGGAGAAGGGGGTATCCTGAATAGTAAGAGAAAAGGGTTGGGGGTGGCACGGTGGAGAATTTCAATGAAAGAGGACGTTAGTTTCAGACATAGGGATTTTAAATATTAATCTACTCTTAATATGGAGACATTTTTCAGTATCAGGTTCAACTTTTACTTTCAGAACTTCTTTATAAAAATTTTATTACTTTGGCTCAACTCTTCCTCCTTGAAAAGAAAATTTAGGCCATTTGTCACTGTCGTGCTAATTTCCTTTTTTCACTTTATGTTCTTACCTCTAAGATATTTATATCCTATAATCATGCCCTCCCTCTTCAGAGTGCATGTGGCTGGTTCCCACACATCCTGCCCCGGTGTCCTGCCCTGTAATTTCCGTATTGTTTTCCTGTCCTCACTGATTCGGCTAGCCATGTATCATCCTGTAACAATCACCTTGCTAACACTGTGTGGTCTGTGTCCAAGGGGAGGGCCTGGTGTTCACCTTAGAGAGGCGTGCTGGAAATCAGAGTTGAGTGAAATCGTTTGTGTATCGTACTAGGTAGGGGTGAGCAGTGGACACACCATGGTTCTTTGAAATTATTTGGTTTGAAAATCAAAGCTTAAAACTTGGGCAAACTGCCATTTTCTGTTGCTATTGAGTGATCAGTTGAGGCGAGGTAAAACAAATCAGCATGTGTGTTTTGTTGTACTAAATGACCCTATTCCTTTTACTTGATTAAAGGGGATTCTCAGAGTTAAAGTTCTGTTTTGTAATCCAGTGATCATCCCAGACTGAATTATAATCACCATTCCCCTCACCTACTATTTGTGTATTGACTTGATATTAAAGATGTGAAATACAAAACAGTTTTTCACAACAGGGTCATCATTTCTCAGTTGTGACTCTGATTCCAGAGCTGTTCCTTTATTCGCTCTCATAACTATGCACCAGGGGAAAGAATGAGGATGGTACCAATGTGGTGTTGATATAATGACAGAGTGATGCACAAGTTACCTGGTATTTATATAATACTGTGTTTGCTGATAAGGTTTTCTTGTCCTTAATATTAACATCATTAAAAAACAAAAAAAGAGTTTTTTGTTTCTAGAATGCTGGAAACTAGCACTGATATACTTGGGATTTGTTTACTCCTGCAGTGGTTCTCAACCTTCCTAACACCGCCAACCTTTAATACAACAATCTCCAAAGGGGTTGCGACCCACAGGTTAAGAATCGCTGCTTTAGAGCTCAAATATCGAAAAACCTATGTGACTGAGCAGTATGATGACATTCCAGCTTTCCAGAGTTGCTGCATATAATTCTGAACCCGGGTGCCCTCTTTCTAAAGGGCATAATTCCCCTAACCAGAGATTTCTTAATAATGTGGTCTTGATTACATTCTCCCTCATTGCACTAATAACACCTAACTACCTGTCTCTTTGCTGAGTTACTTCCTCAAATCCATACTCTGGTCTGTAATGTCTGTAACCCCACCGAGACAAGGCTGTCTGAGCCACCAGAAAAGCAGGAGTGGTGAAGAGAAGTCTGCATAGGATGAAAGATCGGGCAGACTCCATCAGAGCTGCAACATTTTCTCAGCAAATAATTCCTTTAAATAAAACATACGGATTGTACATTATGAAGAGCTTTTGCTGGTTTCTGGTACCAACAAAGCGCTGGAAAAAAAAGCAAAGAGAAAGGGATAAGTGAAGCAAACAGGCCTTCCTTACTTTTCAGGGGAAAAAGAAGTTTTGTTCTTTTTTTTTTTTTGAGACAGTCTCAAGCGGTCGCCCTGGGTAGAGTGCCGTGGCATCACAGCTCACAAGCAAGCTCAGACTCTTGGGTTTAAGTGATTCTCTTGCCTCAGCTTCCCAAGTAGCTGGTACTTCAATGCCCATCTATTTTTGTTGCAGTTGTCGTTGTTTTAGCTGACTGGACCTGGGTTCAAATTCACCAGCCACGGTGTATGTGGCCGGTGTCCTACCCACTGAGATATGGGGTGCCACTGGAAAAAGAAATTTTAAAGTAACATAAAATTATGTCATTCATATTAAAATATAAAATAATTATCCTTTTGAAACACTGTGTCTTACTTTGACTCTAATGTTTGAATGTTTATTTTTTAGTTGTTAATTTTTTTTTCTTTTTTTTAAATTTCAGATTAATATGTGGGTACAAACGATTAGGTTGCAATGTTTGCATTTGTTAGGTAAGGTCCCTGCTGTGGTTGTGCCCGTAACCCAGGAGGTGTGCCATATACCTTTACATTGTACACATCAGGTGAGAGCTCACCAATCTCCCTTCCTCCTCTCCTCTCCCCCCACCCCCACCCACTTGAATAAAATTGAGTTTTACCCTTGGGCAGGCATGTATTAGTTCATCTTGGCTCATGGGTTTTGACTGTCAAACTCTGTCCAGGGTTTTTTACTGGTCTACTATTCCTGCATTGACTTGGTACAGATATTTATAAAACCAAAGTATTTCCCCAAGATGGGATATTAAAGGAAGGTTGTGAACTATAGATAAACATAAACCCACAATCTTCTAGGTGACAAACCCTCTCCTACACTAAAATATTGAAAACATGTTTTCCTCTTTAAAAAAAGTATTGAACCTGAAACACAAATTCTATCTATTGCCTTTCTTAGTAAGATATTATTTATAGTTGCTAAGGTTTTGGGCTCAAAATATGTATCATATGTTGAGAGGACAGGAAAAGAAATGATATAGAACAGTAGAACCCAACTTTTTGACACCAGGAACTGGTTTCAGGGAAGACAATTTTTCCACAGATGAGAGGTTGGGGGAAAGTGAATTAGATTCCCCTAAGGAGTGTGCAACCTAGATCTTTTGCATGTTCTGTTACAGTAGGGTTCACGCTGCTAAGAGAAGCTAATGCTGCCACTAATATGATAGGGGGCGGAGCTCAGGCATTGATGCGGATGATGGGGAGCAGCTGTAAATACAGACAAAGCTTCTTCACTTGGACTGCTGCTCACCTCCTGCTGTAAGCTGGGTTCCTAATAGGCCACAGATCAATACCAATCCATGGCCCTGGGTGTTAGGGATCACAGCTATAGAGGTTCATCAAACTTAAGATGATAATTCTTCTATATTCACAAACTGAACTATTTGATTTACAAATGACTGAACCACCATTTAGAGCCATTTCACCATGATTGACAATCCCCATTAAGTGTGGAAGAGGGTTGTGATGTTCTCTAAAGGGGGATGTGAAGACATGAGAGGCAGAAAAACTATAGCTTTCACGGTCCATCATGTAACACAGTGAAACGTGGTTCTGTTTCTCTGTTTGTAGAGAGTTGCTGGAAAACTTGAAGTCGGGTATTTCACAAGTGTACAAATATTCAAGCTATGCATTGTATGTGCTGACTTTGTTCACATGCACATCTTCTTTCCTTATCTTTTTCTTTTTAAACTTCTTCTAAATTTATTTTAGTGGGTCGGTGCCTGTGGCTCAAAAGAGTAGGGCGCTGGCCCCATATGCCAGAGGTGGTGGGTTCAAGCCCAGCCCCGGCCAAACACTGCAAAAAAATAAAATAAAAATAAAATAATACATTTATTTTAGCTATATGTCTTATATTTGTTTAAAACCTTACTTGGAAATAATTGTGGATAAATAGATAAAATTTTAAAAGTTTACTTACAAAAACATATTTTCTATATCATGGATTTTAACAATTTTTAAACAATGTCCTACAAAAAATAATTAGCATAAAGTCAGTATGATATAAGTTTATTAATACCTCTCAATATCTCTGAAAAGTGACAATAGAACATTCCGGATTTTAAGGTTCCAGAACAGCATCCAGGTTTAATTCCTTTTTTCACCAGGAATCAGATTTTAACACAGTGCAAATCAGCAAAGCCAAAGAATCCAGGTGATGAGAATACTTCATTGACTATTTCTGAAGCCGAGGAAATTTATGTTTGGTATTGACAGGTTTCTTATCTTTTCTTCTTCAGTGTTTTAGAGGCCTCATACTTAGGTCAATAACATTTACTGACCGGCCTTAAATTATACAGCATCATACTTAAGTCTTGATTTGTGCCTGTTAATTTCTGTCACAACTTGTTTAAAATTGCTTGGAGTGTGGGACTGGTAGAGGTCTTTAGAAATATTAGACCATTCTGTAATGTTAAGGATTATAGAAGCTATATTTTTTCTCCTAAAAGGTTGTTGGAGCGTGCATCTGCCCACATTATCTCCACTGAAGGTACTGTCTGTGACAGATTGTCACAGTTCTTTGCAGCTTCTCCCAGCAGGAGGTACGTGCCTATTTCTCCATCTTTTTGAATTTGTACTGGTCTTGCATCTTGCTTTAGCCAAGAAAAGCAATAGAAACCAACTTGTATAGGATGGAACCTGATATTCCAGAGGCTTTTCACATCTCTGCTGTTTTGGATCCTTGTAACCACCTGGTAAGCCTCATCCTATTGGAGGATAAAAGACACAGAAAGCAGAGAGGAGCCAGCCCAACTGAGAGTAGCCATCAGCCAGCCCCCTTTGTGACTGTCAGGCATCTGTAGACCTTGAGTGAATCCAGACAAAATGTGCCTAGTCAGGCCCACATCAGCAGAAATGCCTAGCAGACCTAGAGACTCATTAGCAAGAACAGATGATTATTGTTTTAAGTCAATAAGTTGGGGGTGGCTTGTGAATGGCAATAGGTAGCTGATTGCATTGCTTTCAGATCTTGTGAAGATGATCAGTCTTTAGCTCAAACTGTTATCTCTTCCCATAGTGATGACTGTGAGTTTGAGCTGTCATGAACTAGGAGACAGTTTTGTAAAGGAAAACCTCTAGGCCTAATCAAGATGCTATTGAGAACAAACAATCTTGCTGTTCTGGTGTGGCTGAAAACTCAGGAGTTTTTCTGATTTCTTAAAGCACACTGCCTAAATATAGTTCCAAGACTGGCAGTCGATAAGTAAATATCCAGAAAAAAGGAATTCCATCTTTTCCTTTTGTTATTTGTTCTATTATTATTTACCTTTAAAGAAGTTTGCTCTTGTGTCTTGGCTAAAATTCCCTTTTAGGATTTTTAACTCATATTCCTTAGTGTTTTTTCAGAATCGAAACTCATTGGCATCAACTACCCTAAGGGTCCATCCCTTGCCCTGTAAATACAATCAGCAGGACCAAGGGCATGGTCAGTGAATTACCCCATTGCAAATCAAGCTTTTATTTTTGCTTTAATACTGTGATGAGTCTAAAGTTTTTAGTACTTTCAGCACCTATCCTGTATTTGTTGATGCAATATACTAGAGACTATGAGAGACAACATATTGCTTAAGTAAGGGAATGTACATTTAAAACCATCATTAAAGTAAACATACCCAGAAAAACAATCTAGTGTTTGACTATTTCCATGGATTTCCCACTTCAGTTGGAAAGCCAGTAGAAATGTGACTTTCTGGTTCACAGGAGAGAGAAAAGCAGCTAGTTCCTGGCAAACTAATAACCTACCTAAAGGTTCATTTCAATATTCCTTGAACTTCTCTGTAGTCTCCTTCATCCATAATTGATCTCAGTAGTGCTGTTCTCAGTTCAATCCTTAAATGTGTTTACTCCTCCTGTAACTACTCTCCAGAAGAGCTCGACAGATTGCTCTACCCCTTTTATTGCCTCAAGAATCCACCAACACTTCACATATGGTATCAGTTACGTGTCATCTCTATTTTTATCCAAGACCCTTTCTGAAAAAAGACCTCCCTGTTCTCTTGCTATGTTCTCACCAGGTCAGTGTCTCCCTCCTAGATGTAAGCAGCCCGGGCTCTCTGCATACCACTTAACAACTGCCTGCTTCCTGGAAAGTTGGGGAAAGAGGCATGTATGCATGTGTGTGGACCTCTGGCCTCCAGGATGAGCTGTCCTTTCCATTCCACTTGGTTCCTCACACAAAAACTTGTAAATATTTTGCTGTTTACCACTCTGAAATCTCTGAAGGAGAAATAACTCTTTTTTTTCAGTAGTTCAAACCATTCAGATTCAACAAAGCTATTTTGTGAATAATGACATCTGTTTAGTGCCTGATTCTAGGATGTAGGCCCCTGCAATCTTTTGGTTGCCATGGAGACTTGAGTAGGGTGACTAGTTGACAAGTGGATATGGCTTTTGACCAAAAAGGAGACTCGGATTTCATGGGCACAGGGCCCTGCCAGTGGCATGACAGTCAGCTCTACAGATATGAGGTCAAAAGGGAAGAACAAATGAAATTCTGAGTTAATAATGCTGAGCCTAAGGCAGGAATATGGAATGGAGAATTGCCTTGTGTACACATGAGGAATTGCTAACTTTCGTCCCGGTGACTTAGAAAAATTAATAAAGAATTTCAAAATGCTTTGCTCTTGGTAACCTACCAAAAGGTAGGCTACATTCCAAGAATATTACTCTCAGCATGGTATTATATATGCACAATTAACTTAAGCATAAAAATTTGAAATGCTAGTGCCAAGGCCAATTCCAGCTGATGTAATTTTCTCAGATTAAGTTTCAATGAATATAATATTTCAAAGAAAATTTTATTATGTTATAAAAGAAAAAGCCTTATTGCAAAGACACATCCTAGCTCCTTTTGGAATAAAAAGGAATTCTGATTAGTACGAATGAGTGAAGTCCCTCTTGTGCTAAAGCAAAGATACAGGAGGTTAATTTTTACCCACTAGGTTTTAAAATTGCTTATGTAAATCTCCCATTTTATACATGTAAACTGGGTTACATGTTGTGTGAGGAAAAATTAAGGATTCAGCAAGGAAAAATGCACATGAGATTTATGGCTGCAATTTTAGAGTTTGAACTGAAGTCGTATGAACATTTGGTGTTGGAGTTGTTCTACAGTGGTTTCAAACATGGAAAAAAAAAAAAAAGTGAACTCCAAAACCAATATCCATTTGTGTATACTTGATGCTGGGCCCGAATAATTCAAAGAATTCCAAATATCTCTCTACGCTGGACTTTCTCCAAGTGTGTGGTGGAATCACTGTGGCAGGATCACCCAGGCTGCTTACCAAAATACAGACTCCAGATTTTAGCTTAAATAAAATCCCTTGTGGATGAAGCTTGAGAAAACGCATTTTTAACAAGTTGTCAGGGTGATACTTCTATATAGCCAAGTTTGAATACCATCTATTGTGGAACATTACTGTATGCAATCTTATCAAATACAGTTTCTTAGTTTTATTAAGTACCATCACGGTAAGAGTAGTAAGAAATAGGGACACAGTATATCCATAATTTGGGTTCAAGTTGCTTTGGCTGTTAGACAGTAGTCATAGTACGTAAGTCTGTCTCAGTGATTTCCCTTCCTCAACTTTAACTCCAAACAGTCTTCCATTGGTCCAGCCCTTCTTGTTGTCCAAGCTGGACAACCAACTTCTCTAACTAATTGGCACCATCAGTAAACCCAAGGACTTCTAATCAGCAGAACATGTCACTGCTATTTTTTAAAAGTTTTTTAATCTCATCCGTTTAAAGTTGAAATCTATTTCACACTTGATATCAACATTTTGTGACATTTCAGTCACTTAAATGTGAATTTACTGTTCAGGCTGGCAAGTCCTAATTATATTTCAAGAGTAATGTTTATTATTTTGTGAAACAATAACATGCTGAGTCCTTCTTAAATAAGTAGGTTGCTATCAGATTTTAACAATGGAGAAACTGAGGCATGCAGAATTGAGATATGTTGCACCAAATAACTCATCAACTTGAAGGCTGTTTTCAAAATAATGAAGGGTAATGTCACAATCACTGAAATCACTGCTGTTCAGGCTCCATACTCCAAAGGGTGGGACTCAGGAATCTCTATTGTCAGCAGCAGTTCCCAGTAATTCTGTTTTCAGTTATAAGAACACACCTTGTAAAATACTACTTTGGAGAAACAAGTGATACTTTATGCAGCCTATTCTCTATGGGATAGATTTAGACACAGTTGAAAAAATATAAGAGCAATTCCAAACCTTCTGTTTCAATCATCATAACTAAGGTTTTGGCAACAAAACTGGAAATAACATAGATAACACTCTCCTAATCATCTAGTTTTTTTTTTCCTGGTAAAATAAATGTTCTATTTGGATAAAAAGTAAAAATTTTAAACTGGAGTATTTTTGCACATAAATTCATGTCATTATAGTTTTATTCTATAAACACTTTATCTTTTGAGAGAAGCAGAATGGAGAGTAGAGAGTTTGTCGGCCTAGTGAAAATATGGCTAAAATTTAGTAGATGCTCTTGGCCTCCAAAACACTTTACATGTTCTAACTCTTAACCACCCACTGAGTTGGTTGTTATTACCACCCTTTTACAGATGGAAATAATCCAAGAAATAATATAAATACCTTGACCTTGTAGGTACAAGGCTTGGAATACAGAGAGTTAGCCTGCATGGCTCAGACCTTTAGTCATTGCACCACTCATGACCAGTAAACCGTGTGTTTATTCATTCATTTTTAATTTGAGGGAACTGTGACAATTGCAATTTTTTTTTTTTTTTTTTTGTAGAACTTGGGAAGATCCTTGATTGAGGTCAGGTTTCCTAAAAGCAGGGCACCATGGACTTTGTGGGGTGAGATGACATAAACTTATTACCTTACATTTCTGGAGGTCAGGACCCTGCCACAGTTCTCACTGGGTAATATCAAGTGTTGGCATAGGTTTTGTTTGTTCCTTGAGACGCTAGGGGAGACTGCTCTTTTTTTCTAGTTTCTAGCAGCTGCCTTCATCCTTGGGCTCCTGATCCCTTCCTCTGTGTTTAGAATCAGCCATGTTGCATTTCTCTGAACATCCTACTATGGTTACATCTTGCTCTGACTACTCTTCTCTCTCCGACTTTTAGGGATCCTTGTGACTGCACTGGTTCCACCTTGATAGTCCAGGACAATCTATTCATTTCATGGTCTGATGATTAGTAATTTTAATTCCATCTGCAACATTTCACCTTTGCCACGTAACCTAACATAGTCACTGGTAGGGGTTCAGATGTGGATATCTCTGGGGACCATTAATCTGTGAACCACAGTATTCATCTTCAGGTGACTAATTATGACTGTGCTCTCTGTAGATCAGGAGTGAGGGAAGTGGGATAGGTCTGGAGAATGAAGCTAAGATGTGATTTTAGCTGTAGACTAGCTTCAGCCTGATTCCGAATGGAAGCTGTGGAGTACAAAGTGCACTGCAGAGTTAGTCCAACCTGAGGCCAGGGCATTGGTAGTGGTCTGAGGGCAACCCCCATTTGTCTAAAGGCAATCATCAGATGTGCAGCTGGGAGGCTCTATGATGCAACTAACACGGGAGTGGGTGCCACTTCTGGTAAGAGGATCACCAGTAGTGTCCACTATAGACATGGCCTGTGTTTGTATTCCCAAAAGAGATACCTCGAGTCTTCACTCTCGCATCTAAGAATGTGACTGTATTTAGAAGCAGGGGTTTTATAGGGTTAATCAAGGGAAAATGAGGTCACCTGCTAATCTAATATGGCTGTTGTCCTTATAAACGAGGGATACGTGGACACAGAGACAGGCACACGCTGAAATAGGATCATGTGAAGACAGAGGACTAGAATGCTGTGTCTATAAGCTAGGAACACCAAAGGCCACCAGAAGCTAGGAAAAGGGATGGAACAGTTGTATCTGTAGTGCCTCCACAGGAAACGTGGCTACACTAATTTCAGACTTCTAACCCACAAAACTGACAATAACTCTGTGTCATTTCAAGTCATATTGTCTGTGATACTTTGCTATAGAAACTTGAGAAAACCAACGCAGATCCCAAGTCATAAAGTCTAGAAAAAGAGCAATTTAGTATTCAGGAGTTAGCCTCCTTTTAATTCCTCCTAAGGGGTCTTTTTCCACATTGTCAAGTGGGAATATTTAACATTCCTTTCAGTTAAGAAATCATTAAACTCTTCAAGACGGGGCCTTTATTAACCTTAGTGCCCTATAGGCAAGTATTGCCTTAATTCCCACTCTTCCCTGAAAGGACTCTGATAATAGATCCATGGCCCTTTATTTAATTAATTCCAAAATTTTCATACACACTAGTAAGTCTGTGAGGACAGGTCTTATACATATTCATACCCATCATACCCTAGCACATGTTCTGATATGAAAGAAAATTTGAAGAAATAATCGAATAGTTCTTCCCCCTTGGAAATCCCAGAAGACATTAATAGTACTTCTTAAGGCTCAAAGATAAAAATAAAATAAAGAAGAAAGAGGAGCCTGAGATATGAATGTAGTGAGCCAGGAGATAACGGAGTGGGCAGCTAGAGAATGACATGAGTATTACAGACCCTGCCCTTGGCCCCAGTGAGTAATCGCAGAAATAATTTCATTGTATCTGAGGAATTATAACTGACAGGCTTATGAAATGGAAGTATGATTAGAAGTAACTTTGGTCCAAACAACCCAGGAATACAATAATAGTTTAACACAGTTGGGAGAAAAAAATTTCAGCCAAATAAAGCATTTGGCATTTGCTAGAGTAGAGAAATTTTTCCAAAGCTCAGAAATTATATGATCGTATGTTCCTATGAGATATTGAGTTCTACCACTCTTGACCCAGACGTTGGGGCATAAACACAGCCTACGTTTTATGCTGACCTAATACTACTTTAAAATTATAATTGAATTACTTAATATCTTCTACTACTGTGCCAAAAGGAGAACCTTGGGACTCTTAAAAAATGCCTTTTAATGAAAAGACCAGAGTGCAATAATTTCTATTCCAATTCAGGCAGCAAATAAAATACACATTTGCCAAAGCTAGCTTTCTTCTCCTGACCTTTAAATAAATTTTATCCATATTGAAAAAGTGTGCAAGAATCTTCGTGAGAAGAAATTGAAATGTCTCCACCTGGCCCCCCTCTCTCATTTCGTAATCAAATGCTATCAGGTCCATTACATAAATTTTTTTTCAGCCTTTTAAACCTATTGTCATAGATAATCATAGAAAGAATAGATTATAAATTTTTTTTAGAGCACACTTGCATATTCAGAAGTAAAATAATAAGCAAGTTAAAAAGGAAAAAATATTGTTATTGAAATGTGGTTTATAACAGATCTCACTGCATCTGTCCAAAAAAGAATCATAATATTCATTTATTTATTCATTCATCTACTTTTTGTTGGAGAGTCAGTGTCCAGATACCCAGCAAGGGTCCCGTCCTGTCTACCTCTGTGGTATAACACTGTTCTTCTTTTCAGCCTGTAGCTCTCTTCCTGCTTCAGGACTCAACAGATGCACCAAGTCCCCCTGCATCTTATGTTTTATTTGAATAAATATTTCTTCAAATGTCAGAGCACACCACTATTAACCTCTTAGCGTAGAGGCTCTGAGGATTCCTGTAACTTCTGCTAAGTCCTACAGATGAATTATCTGATGTATGAATGCTTATGTGGGGTGTGTGTATATATAAAAATATGTGAATTTTCCTGCATAAAATTCTGAAAACTCTTTCAACTAAAATGATAGCCCACTCTAATAAAACACCTCCATATGATGATCCCTGGGGTTTCGTTCCAATGCATTTTTAAAAGCAAGCAAGGGCTAGGATTTTTAGTTGTAAATACTGGTACCAACTTTTTCTTTTAGTGACATTGTAGTTGAATAAAGGTACTTATAAGTAACTTTGAGTTTGAGAGGCTGGTAATTCTCAAGTACACAGTAAAACTAAAGTACCCGTCAAATAACTCAAGCCATTACCAGTCCCTAAGATTAACTTGACATTCAGCACCTCTGTGGACTTACAAAATATATTACAACTCACTCTGTGGTTTCCTTTCTGAGTGATTTTCCTGTTTAATTATAAATATCAGCAGTGACTTTTTATTATTTTTTAAACATTTAAACATTTTAAAACGTTTAATAAGTGACTCCCTTATTTGTGTTTTCTAGTTTTGTCACATTTAGATGTTGCTGAGGATTTTCTCATAGGAAATCTGCTCTAGTTGATGAGATTTAAAAATGATTCCAAAGAAAGCGACCTCATGGAGGGCAGCTGGCTGTGCGGCCAGTTCTCCCTTTGTATCTGCAGGTTAAACTCACAAGGAATCAAAAATGTTTAGGGGAAAAAATAACAATCAGTAATAAAAAAATTTTTTAAATGTAGGGGCAGTGCCTGTGGCTCAAAGGAGTTGGGTACCGGCCCCATATGATGGAGGTGGCGGGTTCAAACCTAGCCCCGGTCAAAAACTGCAAAAAAAAAAAAAATTTAAACCATTTCAGTATAATAACTATTTACATGGTATTAGGTTTTGTAAGTAATCTAGAGATGACTTTGAGTATACAGGAAAATGTGACTAGATTATACGCAAATAAAGAATTGTGCATTTTGTAGGAAATTCACACATACATCCTGGTGGATTTTGGTATCCTGGGGGGCTCTGGAACTATTCCCCCACAGACACTTACCAAAAGTATAAGTGTATAGCTGTGAATCAGGAAGTCCCTGGAATTTATGCTACAGAAATACTAGCATGTATGATAAATGATACACATACAAACTTATTCACTTCTGCATTAATAACTGCAAAGAAGGTAATTAACATAAAAGTTCAATGTTAACAGAGTAAATAAATTGTGGCATATCCATAAAGTAGATTATTAGACAATTGTAAAAAATGGAAAACTATATTAATATGCAAACATCTTAAAAACATAGTACTAAATGGAAACAAAGCAAAACAAAGGTGCAGAACAGTGTGTGCCCAAAGCTATCATTTGTGAAAAGGGTAGTGTTAAGGCCCCATATTAAGGTTGCCATACAGAATATAGAGACACCACTGATTATTATCTATGGATCAAGGGGATTGTTTGAAACTGGAGGAATGTAGAATAGGGACGGGCAGGGGAATTTTCATCATATTTATTACTATATTTTGTGATTTTTAAAGCAGGAATTGTTATTTATTCAAATATTTTGGAATTCTGAAGTAATAAAAAGTTGAAAAAAGAAGACCAAAATAATTCTTGTGTAACAGAACACACCAGAGAGGTTAAAAACCCTCTTTCAATGTCTGGCACCTAAGCACTCCCACTATCTGAGCTCAGAAAAGATTGATTTCAGCTCTATTTAATCATCCTACAAAGTAAACATACATGAAAACATTCAGGGGTTTCCAACTTTTTTTTTTTTCCTACCACACATAGGAAGAATAAGAGTAGTCTTGGGCCACACAATAAATACACAAACACTAACAGAAGTTGATTAGCCAATAAAAAGGTCTGCACATAATTTTGTGACATCTGACACCACAGGTAAGCAAAAAAGTTCTCACAAAATACTTCTGTATTACATTGTACCTTGTAATTATATAATATACACAATGATCATTTATCAATTAAAAATAAAATTAAAAAATAAAATGATTGGACAGTGGTCATTCTTCATACATCTCGTGTCTGGAGAAAAAATTCCCGTGGGGTTTTCTGGAGAAGGATTATAGTCCCATGATCTAGAAGATTATTTCCCCAAATGTAAAGTGATTATTTTAGGGGTTTTCCTCTGCTATATCTAATAATTTCTCCATTTCTCTCCATTTACTACAAATACAGTCTGCTTTATATGGATATAGTCACCTTCCACCCTTCTTCAAAACACCACTTATGAAATCTTGGTGGTGGACTGAACGTAAATCTTCATGGGTAAGTTATATATCTTCTTCTGAAGGCCATAGATGTGTTCCATGTATTGTCCTGTTCTCTACTCCGATGTTACCATTAGTGCACTTTTCTTTTTAAATTTTTAATATTAATATTGATAATTTTAACAAATATATAGGAAGCAAAACCAACGTGTCCATCACTGCTCTGGGTTATGAGAAACAAAAATGCTCCTGGCATGAAACGGTGACCTCCATCTTTAACTTTGAAAGTTTCTTTCTTTAATCAATATTGAGATCCTTCTCAGTACCAAGCACAAGCTTTTCAATTTACTTTTTTAAACCTCAAATTCCTTCATCTCTATGAGCCCTCCTTTTGATAGTGATACAGCTATCTTTTATAGATCTAATTTTCTGAGGAAGTCATAGGACTTAGCCCTTTCTAAATACAGAAAGTTTGAGTTTTACTGACTGTATATTTAGTGAGCCAGCAGAGTAACTTTATTTTTTGTGTGTGGCTGAATATCTGTTTCAAAATCCATTCTGCCAGGGGCAGAGACACACTAGGTGAACGTGGTACGCTAAGTCCCTTCAGGGTTTCTTCCACTTTCCTCTTTCAGTTTATATCGCTACTGTGGCGGGAGCAGGAGGGCAGGTGGAGAAACTCGGGTTGTATCCTGTCTTTGGGAAACATTTTGCCCCCAGCTGTTTCCTAACCAGGCTGACCTGTCCTGAGCCGTCTCATCTGATGTGAGGATTGTCGTCCTTCTTTGGGGCATTTATTCATCCTACCTGATTCTTTGGCACCTGCTCTTGGCTCTTCCCTGGGGACTGCAGTAGCCCTGCAAAGACTGTACCCCCAACTGCCCTCCCTGCTCCCCCACTGATCACACCGGAAAACACCTGCTCCTTGCACCCCCAGGGGGTGGGTGTCTGGCAGCCTCAGGATCCTCCATGTAAACACAACATCCAGCACTGCCTTGGGCCCTCTCTCATCATGTGGTGTTCTCTATAATCTGAGATTACTGAATATATCTGGGGTAACTACCCATCTGTCCTTCCTATATATTCTCAGGATTTCTCTCTCATTCATGTCAGTACTCCCCTTTCCACCTTGCCCATTTTTTTCTCCTATCTTAGAGTTTTCTATCCTCTGTGACAAAAATCAGGCTCAGTAGGTATTCCTTCAAATATGCTACTCAAATAACAAGAATGAACTTTTTCTGGTTTTGATGTTGTACTAAATTCTCCTTGAAAAGGAAAAAAAAATCAGCTAATATATCAACATCTTAGTGCAGATGCACAGGTCTGAGCTCATTTACTGCGCACAGCAGCCCTGTTGTGTAGGGAATAGCCTCTTCTTGTTTCTATAGCATTCAGTTCGTAGCTTTTTTCTTTAGTCAGGTCCACATCAATGCTATTAGCTATCAGATCTGTGTTCATTTGGTTTGCTTCGTTTAAACTCAGTGTTTTGTCTACAGATTATATTTTGCCCAACTTTGAGGCTTTTTTTTGGAAAAAGCAACATCTTACCAGAGCACTGCGTTTTTACTCAGTCCTCAAGCAACCTACTCAAGCCTCAGATTTTTCTCTTCCTTGGATTGATATGAATTTTGTTCTCTTTCTGTTTGCCAATAGTGACCCTGACTCAATTTGGGGCTCAACGTTGAAGCACATTTCGGGTGAGTTTCCAATGTACACTGTTGTCCTTCCAACTTTGAACATTTTCCTTTCTTCCAGAGTCTTTCAGGGAAAATTTGCTGACAAAGACACAGCATGCGGGCAGAGCCTCAGAGGCACAGTGTGGGCGATCCTCATGCCCGCTGATTATTCAGCCAGATGACCCAAAGCAAGATGCTTTCCTCTTACCTATTATGTACCCCACTGTGGGTCTGGAAGGGAAAAAAGAAGAGGAAGAACATGGGAGAGGCAGTGGGTGAAGGGAAGGAGGGGGGAGAGAGACAGAAGAAAAAGAGGAGGAAGCAAGGCAGGGACAGACAGGAACAAATACAAATAAAAAGGAATAACAGAGGAAAAATTGCTTGGAAAGCAGAAGGCCAGAGTACAGCGTTGAAGGGAATGGAGTCAGTCTTTCGTGGAGTGGGTGGGAGGAGGAACGCTGGAACACTGTGGACTGTTCTGATAGATGTATTTTTACGTCCCCCTGGAGAGGGACACCGCAGCACCCAAACTCCCAATAGGGATATATGATTGTGCCCAGGTGAGTGATAAGGGCTTAGAGAGGTGCTAAGTCAAACAATCGCATAGCTCTGATTTCAGGGTAACTCTCTGAAGACAAGTACGGTTAATTTCTGGGGAGCTGAGAAGTAAATTCAGTTGTCCCAGGGTTGGAGATAACCTTAGTGGAGGCATCTTAGGTATGCACCACACTTCTATTTACAGTTAAACGAGCCAGGCTGCCATCTAAGCTATGCACCACAGCCGAGTTCAAGCCCACAAATATACATGGGTGCCTACTGTGTGTCAGATGCCATTGTGGGTACTAGGAATACAGTAGTGTATGAACACATGGTCTTGTCTCTCACAGAACCTAACGGCTTAAAGTGAGAAGGTTCATTTATGGCCCTTAACGTGGATAAAAAAAACTTTGAGGTGGAGGCATAGAAAATATAAATTTTAGATTCTAAAGTTAACTAATGCATTGTGGATGCATATACGGCAATTTACAATTCAGGTGACATGTTTTGGTTGTTCATTTTTTATTCTTTTTGTTCAGTCAGTCACCAGGTAAACAGCTACAGCTTCTGTGTGCCAAACACTGTGCAAATTGCTATAGAATAATGTACCTAAATTTCTCTGACCATTAGATCACTTTTGAGGAAAACCCCATGGATTCCCTTGGAGATTCTTGCTTAATAAGGCTCCAGAGTTCAGCCCAGAAATATGTATTTTTAGTATATGCTGAAGGAGATTTTTTTTTTTTTTTTTTTTTTTTTTTTTTTGAGACAGAGTTTCACTTTATCACCCTCGGTAGAGTGCTAGGGCATCACAGCTCACAGCAAGCTCCAACTCCTGGGCTTAGGTGATTCTCTTGCCTCAGCCTCCTGATTAGCTGGGACTACAGCTGTCTGCCCCAACACCTGGCTATTTTTTGTTGCAGTTTGGCCAAGGCCAGGTTTGAACCCAGCACCTTTGGTACATGGGGCCAGCGCCTTACCCACTGAGCCCCAGGCACTGCAAAGAGATGCTTATAAACTAAGAAGTTTGAGAAATCTTGCTATGAAATATAGCAAGATAAAGTAGATTGGAATCTACTCTCAAGGATTTTATAATTTCTCAAATTTCTGACTTTTCTTTAACCTCTATAGGGATAATTCAGATAGTTTTATGTCTCAGTTAAATAGAACTATAAAGTAATGTCACTGATCTTTTCCATCAGTGGTTCTCAGCCTCCCTAATGCCTCCTAATGACGCGACCCTTTAATACAGTTCCTCATGTTGTGGCGACTTCCAATCATAAAATGATTTTCATTGCTACTTCATAACTAATTTTGTTGCTATTTTGAATAGTAATGTAAATATCTGATATGCAGGATGTATTTTCATTGTTACAAAGGAGTTGGGACCCACAGGTTGAGAACTGGTATTTTAGATGAATCTGAAAGCAATTCTGCAGGAAATTCCAAAAATTACAGTTCCTACTAATATACTTGGATTAATAAATTTGCAAGGTGACTAATTTAAATTGTAAGTTTTTGGAAAAAGTTTGGTATTCTTATTAGGAAAAAAAACATTACTTTTGAATCACATGCTCGATAGTTATAAGTATGTAATATTAAAGCTGGTAGCGACCCTGAAGATAATTCCCTTACTTAAAAATTCATAGGAAAACTTGACCCAGAGAGGCTGAGTTTCCCAAATTAATAGAATAGCAATAAGAAAAGGAGAACTAGCACCTATGCTGTCTAATTCTAAAAGTACACTATTTCCATTTCGTTACATTTATCCCGTCCTTCAGCTGCTGAGGATAAAGAAAAGTCTTCCCATTTGCGCTAGAATGTTTGTTGCAGCTCAATTCACAGTTGCCAACACATGGAATCAGCCCAAGTGCTCGTCAACCCATGGGTGGATTCACAAACTCTGGCATATGCACATCATGGAGTGCTATTCAGCCATAAGAAAAGATGGAGACTTCACATTTTCTATGTTTATCTGGAGGAAGTTGAAACACATTCTTCTTGGAGACTTCACATTTTCTATGTTTACCTGGAGGAAGTTGAAACACATTCTTCTTGGAGACTTCACATTTTCTATGTTTATCTGGAGGAAGTTGAAACACATTCTTCTTGAAGACTTCACATTTTCTATGTTTACTTGGAGGAAGTTGAAACACATTCTTCTTAGTAAAGTATCCCAAGAATGAAAAAAAAAAATTCAATGTACTCAGTGCCAATTTGAAACCAATATCTAAACAGCTACAAGCCCACAAGAAAGAACTACACAAGTAGAGTCTAATGAGGGGGAGGAGAGAAAGAAGAGGAGAGAAAGAAGGGTAGAGATGGGATAAGGAGGCGATTGGGTTGGCGGGATCTCACCTAATGTGCACAAGGTGAGGGTGTTCAGCGCCCCCTCTGGGTGAAGGGCTCAACTACAACTTGAACTTTACCTGAGAAGTGAAAATGATGTAACCTAAACATTCGTACCTTCATATCAATCCAAAAAAAAAAAAAAAAGTCTTACGCAGATTTCAAGTTTCACAAAGAGTGTGGGGTTAGCCATCTTCAGCTTCCTACTACAGGCAGTACCCGGGTTACAAAGGAGATAGGTTTTGTAGGTTTTTTTTTTCAGTTGAGTTTGTAAGTAGGAGCAGGTGCATTTACCTATTGTATCCCCCATTCATAAGCAGGAGTTGTCCGTAAGTGAGATGTTTATAACTCATGGACTGCATGTATGTGCATCCTCACAGGCAGTGAAGTGCTTGCAAGGCTGCTCACTGAGAAAGACCATCTCCTCCCACCCATTAAACCAAGGGGACACAGGGAGTGGGTATCAGATTATCCACCTCTTCCTCCTCCTAGTTTTTTCAGACAACTCATCCATCCCCCACCTCAAAATTGCTTCTTCCCATCCCCTCTACCCCCACTCTTCTTTGAAGAACTAGTACACAAACATTCTTACCAAGTCGTGTTGAAGACTTCTGAGTACAACTGCAAGGGCATTCTCCTGTCAGCTCATCACCATCAGCTGGGAGCTGGTCAGACCTGGAGAGCGGCTGGACCCCAGATCTACTAAATCTATGATCCCAGAGTGATTCACTTGCACCTTCAAGTTTGAGATACACCAGTCCAGGTCTATATCAAATGCACATTGGGCAAATATTTACTTCTTGTAAAGTTGTCATGGCAAGAGAGTAGATTATATTTTAGGAGAGAAATAGAAGATTGCCGACTTCTTTTAGACAGCCTTACAACATAATTTTATTTTCAAGCTGTAGTTACAATATTTATCCTTGAAAATAGGGTTTGTTTCTTTGCTTTGGTGCTATATCTAATTTGTTTAATAGTGATAATTTTTAAGTTCTAGAAATGTTTGTTTATTACATTGTTACTTTAAACTAGCATGATTTTGGGAGAACCAACTGTACAACAAGGCATTTCTTGAGGATTAATGAAAAGTTAGAAAGAATGGCTGGCTTGAGACAGGGCTGAAAACAATTAATCCATCAAGTTATTAATTCTCAATGCACACCTTATGTTAAAGTTGCTGTTGCTTTATCCACAGAGCGCTGGGAAAAGAAAGAAAGAAATAGAGTTCTATAGATCTTTTCTCATGCTCCAGGCTGTTTCATTTTGTTGTTTGCTAATATTTTCTGTAGGCCCTCATAGAGAACCACTGCTTTGTTCATTAACCTTTCAAATTGTTTGTTTGCAGCACACGTGCATGTGATATATTGCATTACCTCAACATTCGTTTAGTTCACTCTGCTACCTCTAGGTAGGAAGTGTACTGTCAATTCCAAACTCATTATGCAAATACTGCATCTAGGCACTGTTATCCATTACCCTGGTCTCCTGTGAATCAGAAGTGTCAAATTATAGACATAGATTTGTGGGATTTTCTGGGCTTCACAGTGATACTGAGTTGTCTCCCACAGACTCAGCAGAAAATCAGTGGTATTTGAATCAAACACTTCCCTCTGCTTTATCAAATATTGCGGTTCGAGTATGTCCTCTCAAAAAAATGACTTACTGAATATGAGCTCTGAGAATTAGCTTATGAAACCCTTTTGTGTTTAGGAGCCAGGAACATCTCTCAAAACACATGGATGGCTGTGTGTTTGCTGAAATTTCTGTCTGAAAATGGTGTTTAGTTTTAGGCTAAATAGTGGGAAGATTCTGAACTAACAAAAAATTTAAAGGATGAAACAAAACAAAACACAAGGTCTCATCTTCCGGCTTTAGTTTACATGTTAAATAAAGTAGCATACTCTAAATAAAACCACCTGCTTCTAAGTGCAATAAAAATGTATTTGAATTCCCATAAGACTATTTGAGTTTCCCATTCTTTGTATTTGAAGGAACAAAACATTCCCTGTCTACAAGTTCAGATGTTAGATCACTTCTTTACTTGAAACACAAGATCTGAACGTAAAAAGGTTTGTTTTTTTATAACAAAAATAGAAATTTGTTAAGTTTGTTCACTGTTCTTCCTAACTGAGTTGGTTTAATCACATGAGTAATGGACAGCTGACAGGAGTAATTTTTCCTTTCCCTCTATCCTTATGCTAAAACCCACTGATTCTATCTCCAACTGGTTGTAAGCACCCTTAGTAATGTTGGGTAAAACTTAAACACTTTCCATCAATGGATACTCACGATCTGAATGCAATTTAATCTTTTGAAAGCTCCCTACTCACCAACATGAGTATTTCATCAATGAACATAGAATAATCTCATATGTATGCTTATCTTTAAATATTTGTCAATGTAGTTGTGATTAATAGAATTAAAATGCACTTAAAAGTATTCTTACATTAATTTGTCATTATGCTTTTAATTTAAGTTTATAGATACTTAGTTCAATTCATGGAAATAAACTCACCATTTAATACAATAATTTAAAAACTGGATTGCATGATTAAAAACAGAGATGAAAGTATTGTAGGGAACAAGAAAACATGTTTAAGCGTACATGTGCCCTTTTTTGCTGCAGAGTTAAAATATTCTAATCACTACTGAAACAAAGTGTGAAGCACAGATAACCACACTAAAATGGATATGACCCAGTGTTGGATGTGAAATAGGTTAAAATGATTCCAGAATTGTGAACTGAGGCAGTTTTTTAATTCACATGATTCATTTAAGTTTAATATAATAAGACAAGGTAAAGTACGATATATAAAACAGATGTATTATGGCTTAAATTTAGACTGTAGAAAATACATGCATTGTCATCTAGGACACTTGTGGGAATTTATCTCCTGTCCACCCTTAAGAAAGATGGTGAGTAGTGACAGGAAAAACTGTAAATCAGAGCAGCTTCAGGTCTATAACATCTACTGCACATTCAAAACACTGTCACCAACAACTTTAAAAAGTCTTTGATTTGTGTATTCTTTTTAGCATTTCAACAGATTTCTTCAACCTTTATTATGTGCTGATATCCAGGGACATTGATCCAAACATTTTTATCACTAAAAGCACCTGATATATTATATTTAAGCATCCAAGGATTTTGTCTTTAGTGCATTTTTATCTATGATTCATTTTCCCAAGACCAAAGATTTCTTGACATTCATTCAAAGCACATGATTAGAAATATTAGATTCTGACTTAATTGATTTTTATTTTATAGTCAGAAACTCTTACAGATTCCTACAAATTTTGGTTTTAGAAATGCCTGAAACCAAAAAGATATTAGAGCAAATATTTTACGTGATGTGTATTTCCCCCAAATTCTCCTTTGAAAGAGCTTCCCAGTCAAAATAAATTAATTTATTAATGAACTTACAAATAAGCAATAAATTTATATACGTAAACATGAGTTTAAGTCTTGTGATCTGTTTCAGATTCCAATTCTTATTCCAAATAGTCATCTGGAGTCTTAGATTTTAAGATATAAACTAGAATTTGGAAGTGATTAAGATCTAAGTTGTGAGTTCTAAGATAATTAAAATGGCATAACTTCTGGGTTTCTGATATTTTTATTAATCAACTCAGTAACATAGTTTCCCCTAAAATATGGATGACTTTACTGCATTGTTTGATGAATCAGTAGCAATTATTGGATACTTAGGCAGAATATGTTAAATATTAACATGAAAGTGAAAAGAGATACAGAAGTTAAACATAATAAATGAAGAAAAGGTAAACTAAGATTGCTTGGTTTATATCTGTTTTCTAAATAAGTGATGGGAATGTTGTGGCAGATGACATATTCTGTATCAGCAACGTAACTTGACCAAGTTACACTATGGAGGATGAGATGGTCGTAACCAAGATGGAAATAGAGGAGGTGAGTGAGGAGGTAAGAGGTGTGTGAATTTGTGAATATCTTCTGTAATGCATCTAGGCAATATTTTTGACAGATCAAGAAAAAAAATTACATTAGAAATATTTAACTTACTAATCATTGATTAAGGTGATAGCCCAAGATACAGCAAGACTAAAACCAGGTTCTCTTACCTCTCTTTACTTTTGTAATCAAGTAGTCAAAAGATGTACACAAAACTAGCTATGACTTTTGAGTACATTGAATAAATTAATGAACTAAAATAACTTGTTATGTGCATGCTAATCTATATTACCCTAAACAACTGTTGACAATAATAATGCAACTTCTTTGATTCTGATATGGCAGAAATAATACTTTAAGAATGTTTGGTTTCAACATGGTGTTTGGACAGTGGGTAGAATGCATACTTATTTAGTTTCTAATATTTCAAGCACTCCTGTAGGCAAATCTAGTCCATGTCTTAGTTTCCAAATTAATGAGCTTTCAACACCCAAATCCTTGCAACAATAAGGATAAAGTATTGATACCAGAGTGTTTGGATTGCCCAATTTGGATGCCTTTGTTGGTTTATCCATTACATAGTTAAGTTTCAACTACTTTCTGGGTACTGTGTAAATGCCTGGACTCTGGTGCAGAATTAAAGCCCTGTTCCCCTGCAGCTTGTTTGCTAGTGAGATATAAAGAGAATAATTAAATATATTCAAAATTTGTAATTATAAAAATCGATACTTAATACTCTGAAAGAAACAAACCAAGTAAATAAAGTAAAATAAATATAAAGTCACCTAATTTGGCATCAGGCAGACACCACTTGGAATCTGTGACCCAGTTCACAGAGTAAACACTGTACTTGTAATGAGTTTGAACTCACTAACAAGGAATGTGCAAGCTAAGGAGTCACAAAATGACTTCTGACATACAAGGCAAATCTATAAACACAAATATAGAGGGTGACACTTAATAGCTCTGCAGGGGTTTTGCAGAGGTCAACACTCTCTTTTAATGAACCATTAATACTTAAAGCTGTGTATTAGCTTGATGCTATGATTAGAAGGCAGCAAGAGGCATAAGAAAGTTTAATGATCAAGTTAATACTCTAGTTTTGCTAGAGGGTCCACTATTTTACAAGCCTCTGATCTGTAAGTGTGAAATAGTATTACAGGTCCAGTAACATCAGACAGAGATTTGGGGCAGAAAAGAAAAAAAAATTAAGACATGTCCAAATTCTGAGCAGTGGTATATAAATAGATGCTGCATAGCATTTTCTCCTTTCCAAAACCCTGGCATATTTTCTTAGTAAATAGTTTTTGATCTCTCACAGCAGTATTTTTATAAAGATATGAAAGATTCATAAAAGAAAGACAAGGATACTTTATGCAAAGCTTTCATTGTTCATTTAATCATTTATTTACTTAACCAATATTTATGGAGCATCTATTATAATTATTCCTAAACCTAATTTTGGGATTTTAGAAATACACAGTAAGCTGCCTTATATTTGATTAGCCCAAAGGATGACAACACAGAAAATCCACCTATGTGTGCCCCTCTCGGCAGGTCTGCACAGTTACTGCGGGTTCCTACAGGCCTTTACATGGGACAGAGCTTCAGGCTACTCATGAGAACTTCCTTAGGGTACCACATAGTTGTGCTGCACAGCCGGCTACTCTCTTACACTGTGTAGACTCCAAGACTGTTTTTATTTTTAAGAAAAATGCCTATCAGACAAACACTGATTGGGGGGTGTCTGATTCACATACGTTCAGTATAAAAATCATTATATTCATTATGCCTGCAATGTTGAGCTGTTTAAAAAATGAACAAACACACTATTTGGTTAAATAAGGTATAAAATAATATGAAGGAACTAAAAGGAAGTCTCCTGTTACAGTATTTATTAGACATTACCTAAAGACGATGGACAGGCTTTATTTCCACAAACTAAGGAGAATATGTATTTAAGGAAAGAGCTAGCAGAAAAATTACAAAACAGATACAGAAGAAAATATTGCCAACTTAGAATCACTTCTTGAAATGAAAGAAAGTTAATATAATTCCATAATATACATGTATATAAAATAAAATATAATAAAAATAAATATTGTATTTATTAAAATATAATAAAATAACATTTTTATTATATTTTAACAAATATAATACATAAAAATATAAATAAAAAATAAAAAATGAAAATTTCACTTCTTGAAATGAAAAGAGTTAATATAATTCCATAATGTACATGTATATAAAGCTTCTAGATACTGTACAAATGTTCCCTGTAGTCCCAGGATGGGAGTAGGCTGGAGGGAGTTGGGTACAAGAGAGTGAGGAAGAAAGCAATGAACAAAAAATTATTGAATTTGTTTTCTGCTGACATATTTGTGATTTGAAATGTTCTTTTCCTAAAGGATCCTTAGACAAGAACAACTTATGGACCTTGCAGTGTTGTTCCCAAACCCTTAATCAGCAGCACACACAACACCACTTCTGTCCTGTGGATCATTCCAAAAGATTTCTACTTGAAATCTAGAGCTCTGAATTTATGTCCTTAAGAAATCACAACTGATAATTTTTTATATTTTTTTTGGCAGTTTTTGAGCCACAGGCACCGCCCACAATTGATAATTTTTTGACCACGTTTGAACTACGTGCCAGGCATCTTTCTAAAATTTTACATTTTAACACTACACAGATGCTACCAGTTAGTTGCTGTTAGGCCTATTTATCAATGAACTAACTTTGGCCTGAGAGTTCGATCGCCTTACCCAGGTCACTCACAGACTGAGGAGCCCAGCCTGAAAGCCACTGAACGCCGACCTTTTGCAAGCTCCTGATTTCTGTGTAACTAGGAGACTGAAGCCTCCAAGCTTCATCAGGAAGGCTGGACGTGTACAGATTTGCCACCTCGCATACACAGTTCTTTAGAGTGCAGCAATCCAATTGGCTTTAAAATTAGAATTTACAGAACAAAAAAAAAGTTGTACTGACCAAAGATTCTGATTTACTATTCAAATTCTAGCAATAATTTATCAAAAGTGTAACCTTTATTTAGGATCAGTAGGATATGAAATATAGTATTTATGCCAATAAAGTCACTTGAGAGCTGAGGCACTAAGCAGAGAGAATTTCAATTACAGTGACTCAGGAGAAGCTACCAACAGTGGGATCATTAAGGAAGGGTTTATGCACCTTAAAGTAATCAAATATTGCTTTCTGAGTCTGAGGTCTCTAAGGCAAATTTCAACTTAGTCATTCAAAATAAATGAGGCAAATAAGATAGAAACTGGTAAAGATGTTGTCTATCCTTTCAAATATTAGAGAAGGCGAAATATCTAAGAAAGTACATTTGAAATTAATGGTGCTTATGGATGTAACTTTTAAATGTCAGTCTTGCAAGGAACGTGACTGGGATGAGAGAATGGAAGTTTATTCATCTTTAGGGAGGTCCTAGCTCAAAGTGGGCTTGCTCCTGTAAATAATTGTTTATTATGTAGAAAATATATTAAGTCCATAGTTTTCATTCTACTTAGATAAAACTTTTTTTGTCTGTGAATAAGGGGAGTGAGAGCCTAAGGGAAGTATTGTAAAACTGAATGAATTGCAAGAAATATTCATAATATTACATCATTCTTAGTTAATGATAGCAACAGAAATGTGCTCAAGTCTGCGCCCTTCAGAAATATTCCAATACTTTTAGCAGAATCTCACCGTAAATTTTTTCCATTTCTCCATTAATACATTCTCATATGTTCCTTTCTTTTCCAGGTTTATTTATTTATTTATTTATTTATTTATTTATTTTTATTAAATCATAGCTGTGTACATTAATGTGATCATGGGGCATCATACACTGGTTTTATAGACCGTTTGACATATTTTCATCACACTGGTTAACATAGTTTTCCTGGCATTTTCTTAGTTATTGGGTTAAGACATTTACATTCTACATTTACTAACTTTCACATATACCCTTGTAAGATGCACCACAGGTGTAATCCCACCAATCACCCTCCCTTCACCGACCTCCTCCCTCCCTCCCCTCCCTTTCCCCCTTTCCCCTATTCTTGGGTTATAACTGGGTTATAGCTTTCATGTGAAAGCCATAAATTAGTTTCATAGTAGAGCTGAGTACATTGGATACTTTTTCTTCCATACTTGGGATGCTTTACTAAGAAGAATATGTTCCAGCTCCATCCATGTAAACATGAAAGAGGTAAAGTTTCCATCTTTCTTTAAGGCTGCATAATATTCCATGGTGTACATATACCAAATTCATTCGGGGATCGATGGGCACTTGGGCTTTTTCCATGACTTAGCAATTATGAATTGGGCTGTAATAAACATTCTGGTACAAATATCTTTGCTATGATGTGATTTTTGGTCTTCTGGGCATATGCCTAGTAAAGGAATTATAGGATTGAATGGCAGATCTATTTTTAGATCTCTAAGTATTCTTCAAACATCTTTCCAAAAGGAATGTATTAATTTGCATTCCCACCAGCCCTTTTCTCCACATTCACGCCAACATCTCTGGTCTTGGGATTTTGTGATATAGGCTAATATTACTGAAGTTAGATGATATCTCAAAGTAGTTTTGATTTGCATTTCTCTGATGATTAAAGATGATGAGCATTTTTTCATATGTCTGTAGGCCATGAGCCTGTCTTCTTCAGAGAAGTTTCTCTTCAAGTCCCTTGCCCAGCCTGCGATGGGATCACTTGTTCTTGTCTTGCTTATACGTTTGAGTTCTCTGTGGATTCTGGTTATTAAACCTTTGTCGGAGACATAATCTGCAAATATCTTCTTCCATTCTGAGGGATGTTGCTTGCTTTACTTATTGTGTTCTTGGCTGTGCAGAAGCTTTTTAGTTTGATCAGGTCCCAGTAGTGTATTTTTGAAGCTGCTTCAATTGCCCGGGGGGTCCTCCTCCTAAAATACTCGCCCAGACCGATTTCTTTAGGGGTTTTCCTTGCACTTTTTTCTAGTATTTTTATAGTTTCATGTCTTAAATTTAAATCTTTAATCCAGTGGGAGTCTATCTTAGTTAATGGTGAAAGATGTGGGTCCAGTTTCAGTCTTCCACAGGTTGCCAGCCAGTTCACCCAGCACCATTTGTTAAATAGGGAATCTTTTCCCCACTGAATGTTTTTAATTGGCTTGTCAAAGATCAAATAACGGTAAGTAGCTGGATTCATCTCTTGGTTCTCTATTCTGTTCCAGAC
>CAUYPK010041111.1:0-37108 GCA_963574355.1 Loris lydekkerianus
TAAAAATAGAAAGAATAGAAAAAAAAAAAAAAAAAAAACCTAGATGGGCATTTTGGCAGGAGCTTGTAGTCCCAGCTACTCAGGAGGCTGAGGCAAGAGGATCACTTGAGCCCAGGAGTTTAAGGTTGCTGTGAGCTGTGACACCATGGCACTCTACCAAGGGCAACAAAGTAAGACTTGGTCTACAAAAAAAACAAAAAACCCCCAAACCCCCCCAAACCCCAAAAAACAAAAACAAAAACCAAAAAAACCCCCAAACACTTAAAACAATGTCCACCACTCACCACATGAATACTCATGTGCTCATCGCCCTGGCTAAGAAATAAACCTTTGCACACACAATTGATGCCCCTTTTATACATTTCTGCCACTGCATCTCTTTGTTTTTTTCACCATGTTTAGGTAGTATGGGGAACTTTAAAACATTTTTAAGTTGTGGTAAAATATACGTACTATAAAATTTACTGTCTTAACCATTTTTAAGTGTATAGTTCAGTGAAATTTAAGTATATTCTCGTTGTAGTGTGACAATAACCACCCTCCATCTCCAGAACATTTTCATCTTCCCAAACTGGAATTCCATCCCCATTAAACACTCACTCCCCAATGTGGGAATTATTGTCTCAGAATGTTTTTCCACGTTTACTGCATATGAAGGACGGTATCCATGGATGACACACATGCTTGGCAGGTTTTTTTTTGCGGTTTTTGGCTGGGGCTGGGTTTGAACCCACCACCTCCAGCATATGGGACTGGTGCCCTACTCCTTTGAGCCACAGGTGCTGCCCAGCTTGGCAGGTTTTTAAATGACCTCTAACTGGTACAGTATTGAACATGTTCTAGTTCAAATCCAGTGCAGTATGGTATGAGTACTTGATCTGTTTCTGTGGCTCATATAGAGGAGTCTTTTCATCTACCACAGGGTTGGGTAGAGGTGAGGGCTGCACGGAGACTTGGGTTCAAATTCTAGCTCCACCTGTTCCTTGCTGTGTGACCTCAGGAAAGTAGCTTCACTTCTCTGAGCCTCACTTTCCTCTCCTAGGTAACCCCTCCTGGGACAATCGCAGGGGTTGAAAAGAACCCTGCCTGGGACTGGCTTGGGGTATACCACTATGCAGCAGGAGCTTCTGTATTTCTGAGCCAAGATCCAGCCGCGTAACCTCAATTAAAGCCTTACTCCTTTCTGCTTTGGTAGGGCTGAGAAGCATTACTGCTCTCCTTTTCCTGCCAGCTCATCCCTCAATTCCCAGACCTGTAATATGAACCACATGCACTGGACGCTTGCCCTCCTTCCCTCCTCCTCCTGCCCCAAAGAGGCCTCCTGAGTCATCCTGGCCACTTGGTTCCCTGATCATAGCCTCATTCCCATGCTGCCTGGGCTTTGCATGTCAGAGGACATCTGCATCATGGGCCCCTGTGGGTCTGTTGGTGTGTGAACTCTCTGCCTGTGTGACTGTATTGTGGGTGTGTGGTTCATATATTAACTACATGTCTTATAAATCTGTTGTGTGCTATGGATATGTGTACTGTGTGGTGATGTGTGCTTTTTTCCTTTAGTTTTTCTTTCTTTCTTTCGGAGAGACAGAATCTCACTTTATTGCTCTTGGTAGAGTGCCGTGGCGTCACACTGCTCACAGCAACATTCAACTCCTGGGCTTAGGCGATTCTCTTGCCTCAGACTCCCAAGTAGCTGGGACCACAGGTGCCCACCACAACACCTAGCTATTTTTTTGTTGCAGTTTGGCCGGCACCGGGTTTAGAACTTGCCACCCTCGGTATATGGGGCTGGCACCCTACCCACTAAGCCACAGGTGCCGCCCAGTTTTTGTTTCTTTTTTAAAGTCCAAGTCCTAGGCAGCACCTGTGGCTCAAAGGAGTAGGGCACTGGTCCCATATGCTGGAGGTGGTGGGTTCAAGCCCAGCCCTGGCCAAAAACTGCAAATAAATAAATAAATAAATAAATAAATAAAATTAAAAAAAAGTAATAAAGATTGAGTCTTTCTCTATCATCCAAACTCCATGGAGTACAGTGACCCAATCATAGCTCACTTAACCTTGAACTCCTGGGCTTAAGTGATCCTCTTGCTTCAGCCTCCCAAGTAGCTTGGACTATAAGAATGCACTACCACACCTGGATAATTTTTATTTTATTTTTAATAGATGGTGTCTCACTGTATTGACCAGGCTAGTCTCAAACTCCTAGCCTCAAGTGATCCTCCTGCCTCAGTCTCCCAAGTTGCTGGAGTTACAGGCTGAGGTAGGAGAATTGCTTGAGGTCAGGTTGTGATATTTTTTTTTTTGTGAGGGCTCTTGGAGGGAAGGGATTGGGAAACCTGGACTTGGGTGGCTCTTGAGTAATCACAGTGGAGATGCAGGGGCTGGGATAGCACTCAGCTCACCTAGGTGCAGCCAGGCCAGGTAGTCCCCTGCAACCACAGCATAAAGAGCCTTGAGTTGGAGTCAGGCATGAACCAAGTTATTATCATAGCTTTTCTTGATATCTTAGCCAGAAAAATGGGTGTGAGGCAGACACTCAGGATTCTCTCAGCTCACACTTGTTCCTGGGCACAGTGCTTCCAGCCTGAAGGATTTCTTGTCCACATGCAGGCCAACCCAGAGGTCCTGAGCTGCTCATGGCCCTGAGAACAGCCCTCCCGCTGGGACATGTGGGATCTGAAGAATAAATAGCCCTGTTCCTCACCCTCAGTGGGACAGCAGCTCTGAAGTAGATGTTTTATGCTGTCTCCCAGGGGTCCCCAGAAGGACTGAGCCTCAACTGTCTATGAGGGTTTAATGGGGGAAAGAAAGATGTATAGCACGGATGGCACTTGTAGCTCAGTGGTTAGGGTGCTGGCCACATACACCCAGGCTGGTGGGTTCAAACCCTGCCTGGGCCAGCTAAACAACAATGTCAACTGCAACAACAACAACAACAACAACAACAACAAAAATAGCCAGGCAGGGAAAAAAAAAAAAAGATGTACAGCAAATAACTCGATATAGTGCTATAGAAGTCATAGGCTGGCTTTGAGTAGGCATAACGAATCCTCTGTCTGCCCTTCATAACTGGGTGACCTTGGGTAAGTTACTTAACATCTCTGAGCCTCAAATTTTTCATTTTTAACACATGGACTGCCAAGCTAGGAAAATTTTTTTTGCCCTTGGGGCTATGGTATTTTATTAGGTCAAGATAGGTGGTCCCAGGCTAAAAATTAGCATAAGTTAAATACAACTCACATGGCAGATGTGTTAAATTGGACATAATAGGCCAGGCAAAGTGGCTCACACCTGTAATCCTAGCACATTGAGAGGCTGAGGCAGGAGGAATTAATAGGCCAGGAGTTCAAAACCAGCCTGGGCAATACACTGAGACCCCCCCCAACTATATAAAAAATTAAAAAATTAACTGAGCATGGTGGTGCTTGCTTGTAGTTCCAGCTACTCAGGAGGCTGAGGGGGGAGCATCACTTCACTTGAGTCCACTGCTCTCTAGCTTGGGAGACAGAGTGAGACCTTGTCTTTAAAATAAATAAATAGGGATCATATGTATATGCCACATTTTATTTACCCATTCATCTTGGTATGCACTACGAGGAATAAAGTTGCTATGAACATTCTTGTAGAAAAATAAATAAATAAATAAATAAATAAATAAATAAGGGGAGAAGGGAGAGAGGAGAGGTGTGCTCTCACATAATGGGCACAATGTAAGGATATATGGCACACTTCTTGGGTGCAGGACACAACTACAACTTGGACTCTACATAATTAATGCAAATAATATAACCTAATTGTTTTTTACCCTCATATTAATCTGAAATTTAAAAAAATAAAAAATAAATAAATAATTGGAGATTATAATCCTTACCTTGCAGGGTTGTTGTAAAACTTCAAGTAGCCATGCATGGACAGGAGTTGGCCAGTGTTAAGTGCTTCACTGAAGCTCAATGAGCTCTGATGAATTTTTTTTTTTTTTGAGACAGAGTTTCACTTTGTCAACCCTTGGTAGAGTGCTATGGCATCATAACTCACAGCAACCTCAAACTCTTGGGTTCAAGCTATTCTCTTGCTTTAGCCTCCTGAGTAGCTGGGACTACAGGTGCTGGCCACAATGGCTGGCTATTTTTAGAGATAGAGTCTCACTTCAGCTCAGGCTGGTATCAAACTTGTGAGCTCAAGCAATCCTCCTTAGCCTCCCAGAGTGCTGGAATTACAGTGTGAGCCACCATGCCTGGCCTGGGCTGGATTTTTTTGTTTGTTTAAAGGAATAGCAAGCAATGAGGGAGAGGAGTCTCCTTTATTTATTTTTGTTGTTGTTGTAGTTGTCATTGTTGTTTGGCAGGCCCGGGCTGAGTTCAAACCTGCCAGCCCCAGTGTATGTGGCCAGCGCTCTAGCTGCTCAGCTACAGGCGCCAGGCCGGGGATGGGTGTTTTTAAAGGGATATTTCAAGAATGATATGGAAGGGATTTGTAGGCAGTCATGTATAGCCTGGGTGTTAGTGCCTCATGGATAATGAGGTTCTCTCCAAACAAATAAGAGAAATTAACATTCCAACCATATATCATTCAGATGTATCTGTGGGAAACAAGAACGAAAATCAGCCAACTTGGTGCTTACAGAAGCAACACTGAGGATGGAGTTCTAAGTCAAACCCATAAGATGACTTGCTACAAAATACCACCTCCCAACTGGCCCACCTAGAATTTCTGCCTCTATTACTCTCAAGAAGATGGAGAATCACCCACAAGGGAATGTTGACTTCAGAATACATGACCATAAATGCTTTAAAAAACACTTGTTATTGGTATGATGGAATATTATTTAGCCATAAAAAGGTACAAAGTTCTGATAATGCTGTGACATGAAAACTTATATTAAATGAAGGAAGCTAGACATGAAAGGCACATTCATAGAGACAGAAAGTAGATTAGAAATGTGATCCCAGCCCCTGGGCTGCAGACATATGGGGTCTATGGCCTGTGAGGAACCTGGCTGCACAGCAGGAGGTGAGCCTCAGACTGGAGAGCAGGCAAGTGAAGCTTCATTTTTGTTTACAATCTGAGCTCCCCCTCCTGTCCCATCAGTGATGGCATTAGATTCTCATCTAAGCCATCATCTAGAGCTCAAACCCTACTGTAAACTGCACATAGGAGGGTTGTAGGTTGTGAGCTCCTTATGACAATTGAATGTCCTGAAGGGGCACAGTCCACTGCACCCTTGTAGGTGAATCAGTCTCCTTTGTGCTCCTTGAAGTTACGAGACCCTGAGAAGGGACATTTCCAGTACTTGGGCTAGGTATGAGTTTTGGGGGATATTTTCCCCCAGCTCACATAAGGGGCTTTGCTGAAAAATGCAGGCAGTCACGCCTTAAAGGAAAGAATATCCTGGAGGGCTCTCACCAAGTCGTAGCTGGAGACAGAGCATCTGCCTCGGGCAATAGACTGTTGCACTTAATCCTCTACCTCTATTTACACAAAAAATTTCAGTTAATCATATAGAGAAGTAGGCAAACAGAACAGACAACCCAGCCCTTTGTGGTTCATCTCCATTATTGTTTATCTCTAAACAAGTTATTTTTGGTTTAGAAAGGTGTGTACGTACTTTGCTGGATTAACTCTGATAAGGCATCTTACCTTTTATCTTCTTTGTTCTTGGATTATTTCTATCTGATGATTTTGGGTATATAAGAATGTGAATAAGAACAGCCATTTGCTGCTGTGCCTGAGTGAGCACCGTCCATTCCTTAATAAATCATTCATTTCATTTGCAGTGTCTGCCTCCATGTCTCTGACCAGGCCAGTGGACAGAAATAATGTCCCCCATCCCTGGTCTGTGGAAAAAAATTGTCTTCTATGAAACTTGGTCCTTGGTGCCAAAAATGTTGGGAAATACTGGATTAGAGGTTTCCAGAGGCTGGGGAAGGGGAGAATAGGGAGATCACTACCTAAGGGTTCAAGAATTTCTTTTTGAGATGTAATATCTGGAAAAAGATAGTAATGGTTGCAGAAGACAGAGAAAATAATTAATGTCACTAAATTGCATGCTTAAAAATGGTTAAAATGACAAACACAATTTAAAGTTAATAATGTAATAAACCAAAAATCATTGACTTGTATACTTTAAAGGGTGAATTGAATGGTATGTGCATTGTATCTCAATAAAGCTATTTTTTCTTATTTTTGAGGCAGACTCTCATTCTGTTGCCTCAGCTAGAGTGCCATGGTGTCATCATAGCTCACAACAAACTCAGACTTTTGAGTTTAAGTGATCCTCCTGCCTCAGCCTCCCAAGTAGCTGAGACTACAGGTGCCCACCATAATCCCTGGCTAATTTTCTATCTTTAGTAGAGACAAGGTCTCACTCTTGCTCAGGTTGGTCTTGAATTTCTGACCTCAAGTGATCCTTTCATTTTGGCCTTGCAGAGTGCTAGGATTATAGATATGAGTTACTTTTCCTGGCCCTCAATAAAGCTATTTTTAAAAAATAATATACCACCATACTTGCAATTTAGAAATTTGGAGTTGCCATTGTTGTTACCACAGCCACCTTTCAACAAAAGCTGTTGATGCTTGTAAATGGAAACAGAAACATTGTTGCAGGAAAATCTAATGTCTCCACAGCTGTGCTTGGTTGCTTTTATCAACATAGCAGGAAAGTAACTTCCATCCAACTTCTCATGGTTCTAATAGACAGAACCTAACTGGCATAAAGAAGTCTAGCTGCAAGGGAGTCTGGCAGCATTTTCATTTTGCAGACTATGCAATAAAGGAATGTATGCTAGGAGGATTGGATGGTGCCAAGAGCCAACCCACCATCTTTTGGGTTTCTTGTACACTGTTCTTTCCCTCTTTTAACAGTTGAAGATCCATATCTTCTTAATCCCCTATTTCCAATCCCATGTAGGTTGAGTAAGACACTAGCTTCACTCTCTGGCTCCAGGGGCATCATCTGTGAGCCAGGTCTGGCTAAGCCAAGGAATTCAGTCTTCTGAACACATGATTGATGCAGGATGCTCATCATCTTGGGGATAAGACCATATGAGTCTTATTTTTCAGGCTCTCTTTTTCCTGATATTGCTGAGTTTGAAAAAAATATCTATGCAAGTAGAAGCTTCTGGGAATGACCTTTGTTACCTCTTGGCTGAAAGAGAATCCTTTTTAGGAGAGAGCATGAAATGAGAAATGAGAGATGAGATACTGAGAAAGAGAGAATCCTGATGATATAACAGAACCCCTGGTTCTAATCATGCCTGAATTCCATTACCCCAGATTGTTTTATTTATTTATTTATTTATTTATTTATTTATTTATACAGAGCCTCAAGCTGTCGCCCTAGGTAGAGTACTACGGCATCACAGCTCACAGCAACCTACAACTCCTGGGCTCAAGTGATTCTCCTGCCTCTGCCTCCCAAGTAGCTGGGACTACAGGCGCCCCCCACAACACCCGGCTGTTTTTTGGTTGCAGCTGTCATTGTTGTTTGGAGGGCCTGGGCTGGATTTGAACCTGCCAGCTCAGATGTATGTGACTGGCGCCTTAGCTGCTTGAGCCACACAGGCGCCGAGCCAAGATTGTTATTATTTTTTTTTTAAGTTAAATGAGATCATGGATATTCTTTTTTGCTTTCAAGTTGAGTTTCTACCAATTGCTATTGAAGGAGCCCTAAACAAAATACAGAAAGACCAGCAAGACTAAAAGCATGTGTAGATATCAAAGTATACATTCATTCACTTATTAACTTCTTGATCATTTTCTCAATGCTAGGCTTTTTGAGGTGTAGAGAAACTAAGGCTTGGGGTATATCTTCCTCTGATTGGGCACATGAATGGGTCACAGGAAATCAGACCCAATGGCTGCCCAAGCACTAATTAGGAAAATCCAGTGGCCAGATGATAAGATTCAACACCTCTCCACCCTACTTCCTACGTGTTGTGGAGAATGAATGTTGCCTGGTGCCAGATTCTGAGCCACCTGGTTGAAGAGTTTTTCCATGAAATCCTTGAGAAGTTGATCCTGATATCTCTTCATTGATGGCCCTTTATTCTGACCACTACATTGTAGACACTGTGCTCATCATAACACCTACCACAACGCTGACTTCAAAGCTGACAACAGTGCCACCAGGACTCTAAGTATGGCCTTGGCCACAGTATAACCTGATCATACTTTTGGCACAGCATGGCCAGATCATTATCTAAAGTAAGCTTTGAACAATGACCATAGCACCAGGACATTGATTGCCATACTGAGGACAAGGTATCCAGGAAAGTGGCTTCAAGGGTAGTCACCACAATGACCACAACACAGCCAGGAATGACCAGTGGCTACCATAGTACTGACCACAATGTGATCAGGAGACTGAGATTGCCACTGATCTCAGTAGTCCCTGACCATGGCAGTGAATGTACTGGTTAGGCTCCAGTCAGAAAAACAGGCTGGCCAGACGTGTTAGCGCACACCTGTAATCCTAGAACTCTAGGAGGCCGGGGAGGCAGGTGGATCACTTGAGCTCAAGAGGTAGAGACCAGTCTGGGCAAGAGTGAAACCCCATCTCTACTAAAAATAGAAAAATAAGCCAGGTGTTGTTGTGGGTGCCTGTAGTTCCAGCTACTTGAGAGGCTGAGGCAGGAGAATCACTCGAACCCAGGAGCTCAAGACCAGCCTGGGCAACATAGCCGCACCCTGTTTCTAAAAAAAAAAAAAAAAAGAAAAAGAAAAAAATTAAAATTAAAATTAAAAATTAGGTGGGTGCGATGGTGTGCCTGTAGTCTCAGCTAATCAGAAGGCTGAGGTAGGAGAGTCACTGAGTCCAGGAGTTTGAGGTTGCAGTAAACTATGATCATACCACTGTACTCTAGCACAGGGGACAGAGCAAGACCTTGTCTCTATAAAAAAAACAAACAAGCAACAACAAAAAAGAGCAAGCTGAAAAGGTGAATCAACTCCAGAGTAGCCAGCCATCATCTTCCCAAGGGCTGAAACAATAAAGAGAGGAGGTTGTTACCAGGGTCCAAGAGCTGCAGTGAGACTGCAGGAGTTAAATCATGGTGGAGACTATTTAGCAGGACTGTGACCACAGAGGAGACACAACAACCACTGCTAGAGATACTCAAAATGGGAAGTGAGAAATATTCTGGCTTCTCCTTTCCTCCCATCCTCCATTCTCCCTCCAGACCTTCCATTGGCTGAGCCTAACCAGATGAAGGGAAACTTGGGAAACATAGTTTGTCAGTGTCAAAGGAATCTGGGAAATGTAGTTTGCAGGAGTCATTTTTCCTGAGGCAGAGAGAAACAGGGGAAAGGTGGGAAATGGATCTCAGAGCATAATAATCAAAGTCCAAGCTATAGCCAAAGTCCAAGGCTATATAGCTTGGTCATGACAATGCCCATCTCAATGATCAGAGTCTTAGGAGGACATTGTTCATGGTCCTGATGCAACTGTAATGAAGGGCCCCGCTCTTGGTAAAGAGCTTGGATGTTCTACCAACCAATATCCTCCTTCTCCTCCATGCCTACAGCTGGTTGGCCTGAGGAGTCAACAAAAGACCACCTCTCATTTGGAAAAGGAGGTAGAAGAATGGATGTGATGTCTTCCCCTGCTCAGGTTCTGTTTTGTGGCCACATCCCATGGCCAGTGTCCTCAACCCTATGTCATTGTGGTAATGCACTCTGGTGATTAAGTGCTGGCTAGGTGCTCTATTTGTTTATAAGTCACAGATGTCTCCCACCAACTCTGTGCCAAAACAGGTCTTCCCTCTACCTGGGTTTTTTAAAGAGAGGGGTATCTCACTTTGTCATTCAGGCTGGAGTGCAGTGGCACATCCTGCTTCCCAAGTAGCTGGGATTACAGACATGTGCCACTACCTGCAGCTAATTTTTCATAGAGATGGGGTCTTGTGATGTTGCCCAGGCTGGTCTTGAACTCTTAGCCTCAAGTGATCCTCCCACCTGAGCAATTCCAAAGTGCTGGGATTACAGGCGTGAGCCAATGGACCAGCAGAAACAGGTCTTCTAAAAGAGGGAACACTCTTTGCCTAAGATCACATGACCAAGAAGTGACAGAGCCAGAGTTGAACGCAGATCTGCTGGGCATGAATCTCTTTCCCATTGTTGGCCTGACAAAACCATCAATAACTTGTGTCATCTGAGGGTAGAGTCAGAAAAATGCCAGGCTTCCTCATCTCCCATGTTTTATGTCTGATTCCTTCATAAGGGGACTGACTTGCTCCTCCCATCCCCCAAAAAGCTGTTGAGGAGCTGTGGGGAGGGAAGGTGACTTAGGGACTCCTTTTGAAGGAGGAGAGGCAGAGAAAGAAAGGCTGGTGAGCCTCCCAAAACAAAACTGACTGGAGAGGGACACCCTTCATATGCAAATGGTTCACATAAAGATGGTGATAATATTTTGATTCTCTTTGGGGATCTGGTTTCTCATCTTGGACTATTGAGAGATGGAGGAGAAACTGCCCCAGGTGTGGCGGAGGCGGGGAGGCTTCCAGCGGGAGGGCCAATGGGGGAATAGGGCCCAGAGAGAGGGAAAATGAGATGCATTTGGAGGCCATGCTCACACGGTTGGCCATCCCCGGTGTCCCCCGGTCTGTTTCGTTTCCAGCCTCCTGACCCTCATTTTCACCCTCTCACTCCCGGTCTCCATGTCTGCCGGGTTCTTCTAGTCAGGGTGTTGATACCTCTCCCAACTTCCAATCTCAGACTCTGCCTCAGTTTCTCTGTTGATTCTTGAGTTCTTTTTTGGGGGGGAGGGATTCATAATTTTTCTTCTTTGCTACAGACTTCTTCGTCCCACCGCACCCGGTCCCCTCCCATCTCCATCTTCTAAGTGGATACTGTCTGGGGAGGGTGAAATTGACAAACACGTGACGGGCACCCGCTCCCGGATCTCACCGATGTCCGCGACCAGCTGCAAGAACAGCCTGGCGAGGGGAGGCGCTGCCGGATCTGGTCCCTTCAGCTCTCCCTGCCGGTCCAGCTCCCCACTTCCCGGCTCACCCCACCTCGACCCTGCTCTATCTTTGCCCGAAGACGAGCAGGGGGCGGGGCAGGGGGCGGAGCCGGCAACAAAGACTGGGAGAGAGCGAGGGGGCGGGGCGCGGCGGAATCCCGGCCGCGGGCGAGGTGGGGAGAACGCGGCGGCTGCGGCGGCCGAGGGTCGCCCGGGCCGGCGGGCGGGGTCGCGCATGGTGGCGGTCCTCGCGCTCGGGCGCCGCTAGGGCGGGTAGGGAGAGCGGACGCCGAGCTAGGGGCGCGTCATGTGGCGGCTCACGGTCCCGCTGCTGCTGCTGCTGCTACAGCTGTGCTCAGGCCTCGCGGGACAGGTAGGGGCCCGGCGTGCAGGTGCGGTCGCGGGGGAGCTCCAGGAGAGTAGGGGGGCTCAAAGGGGCCCTGGAGAAACGGGGTTTGGGTCTCCATAAGCCCCCTGGTGCTGCAAGGTGGCTAGGGGTGAAGGGTAGGGGGTCGCAGCGGGGGAGGGGCTGGGACATCCATCCTGGCTTGGGGACGAACGAAGGTGGGGGGGGGGGCGGACTTCAAATCGGACTCAAGCTGGGATGGTTTGGGCGGCTTCGGGGTTCTTAACCCTTGAGTGACACGGAGCCCACAGCCCGCCATCTCGCTGAAGCTGAGAGGGGTTGGGTGGGAAACTTCAGGGTGCTTTGGGGTGTCGCTTACCCTTCACTTCCCCATGATGTCCAAGGGGTCTGGTTTCTGAAGCCCCCTGCTCCTCGCTGCACACTCAATGTGGGAAAGGGGGTGGTACTCAAGTGAGAGTGACTGACGGGGATGCGTGAGTTGCTTGGGTGGGGGGGTGTTCAGGGTAAACGCGTGTGTCTTTGTGTAGTGGCTGGGTGGGACTGAGGGGACTTTGTATGTGTGGCTGTGTGGGTGGTTTGCCTAACTGTGCGTGAGTTGGGATGTGATCAGGAGAGGGTGTACGTGCAGGAGAGTCTGTGTGTGACGGTGTCTCCATGCCTGTGTTGTACAATACGTGTGACCAGGTGTGTAGCTGTGTGAGAGCTTTGAGGTGACTGCCATTCTGTGCCTTTAGCTCCCTAGCTCTAATTGAGGGAACGTGTGCAGGGTCTGTGTGTGCAAACGTGTCCATCCATGCACGTGTGTGTTGACTAACTAGCACACCCATTCATGCCGTTACAGAAGCGCGTCTACCTCCCTCAGGTACCCATCTCTTGGGCAGGCTTGGGGAGCCTTGCAGAATGTGTAGCTTCTACGCTCTCTTCAGCTCTTGGGAAATCTTTTTCCTCCTCCATCTTGGGGTGGGTGGGAGCAACCCCAAGTTTTTGTATCTGCAGTAGCTTAGGGACAAACCAGGATCAAAAATAATAAAACAATCATTATAATGACAGCGAACATTCATTAAGTACTTATTACACGCGGGGTGCTATTTGAAGCACACATCACGAACTTAGGCATTTAATTCTCTCAGCTCCCTACTAGTGTGTGCTATTGTTACCCCCATTTTATAGATAGGGAAACTGAGGCACTGAAAAGTTAAGTCACTTGCTCAAGCTCAGAAGTGGCAGAGATAGGATTGAACTGAGGCAGTGGGGCTCCTGAACCCAGAGGCTAGGCTCTTGTTAAATAATCTACTCTATGGGTGTAAACAGTGCCTGTGTAGACATTGTGCTGCGTGGGTGTTTCGGGTAGAAACTCAGAGGAAAAACAGTCTGGGCACCTTCTCTTTCCTGATCAAGTCCTTGTCCTCACCCAGAGTGGGATGTTGGAAGGGAAAGGTTGTGGTGGTCCCCTCCCTTGCCCCTCAGTTTCTCCATCTCAGAACCTCCACACTGGGTGGGATGGGCAGTGTGCCACGCGCTAGGCGCTCAATTGATTTGTAAGAGCGTCCTGAGAGAGAAAAGAGACCCAAAGAGGCACACACCTGAGAAACTGCTGGGGAAAATGAATGTGGAATTTGGGTCCTTGGGAACACCTCCTGGAATTTCTCCCTGACCCCTGCTAGCCTCTTAGGGAACTTTAGAGTTCCTGTCTTCTCACCAAGATTGGCTGGGTGTCAGCGTTTGCTGTGAGAGGCGCTATTGGGGGATAAATTCTAAAGACCCCAGGGGTACAAGGGAGATACGTTAGGGGCGGGGCTAAGCGGCATATAGGGGTGTGGCTAAATAAGATAATCAGTTAGGGCGGGGCTGTGGAGTCCTGCCGGAGGCTGTAGGGCCTCCAGGTGGTCACCGCCGGCACTACAATCCTAAAACCAGTGTCAACCGCCAGCCTGGGGTCCCAGGGTAGGGAGGGATCTGCAAAGAGGACGCTCTGGCGCCCTCTTTGACCCCTTTCCGCTTCCTCTATCAGTTCCCAGAGACCTCCTCACCAGTTCCTGAAGGACCTTGGGCTCCACCAGGGTTCTTTCCTAGAAACCATTCATCCATCCATCAGTCAACAGATACGCTTAAGCACTGGGGATACAGCCACAAACCAAGTCGTCATATCCCTGGTCTCCTCGAGCTGACCTTCTGGCTCAGTAGAGAGACAAGAACCGAATAAATATATAATACAATGCCAACAACTAAATAAATATATAATATAGTACAAGTGGCATGAAGAATAATAAATAGTGTTGAGAGGATTAAAGAGAGATGAAGGTAGGTGTGCACAGGAAAGGTGTCTCTAAGGAAGTGGTATTTGTGATGATACCTGAAGGAAGTGAGAGAAGGAATCTTGTGGGTGGCCAGGGAAAGAGCATTTAAGGGAGGAGGAATGACAAGTGCAAAGGCCCTAGGATGGGAGACAGCTTGGTGTGTTTCAGAAGCAGTGAGGAGGCTGGTGTGGCTCGAGGTGAGTAAGCAGAGGGAAGGATGAGGGTAGATGAGAATAGGGATGCTGGGAGAGTTTAGGCCACTTAGAAACCTGCAGGCTGAGGATAGGAGTTTGGCTTTGACCCAGAAAACAGGAAAGTAGGACCTATCAGAAGCTTTGTACATTCATCCAGGATCTGACCAAGATGTTCTGGGTTCTGGCTACCTGAGAGCTCAAAAGCTCCAAGCCCCACCATCTTCCCTCTGGGGAAGATGTCTTCTTCCTGACCCCTGGGAAATCCTCCCTAAGATCTATCTACATCTTTGGCACTATCTGAGTTTGGGGTCAACTCTTTCTTGGAGTACCCTCAGGATGAGAGGGGGCATAATTCAGTTTAGATCACATGCCTTGGGGTTTTTGCACCTTCCATTCCTTCTGCCTAGGACACTGTTCTCCCAGGTAGCTACACTTGACTCCCTCTCTTCTTTCTGATTAAACGGCACCTCCCTTGAGAGGGCTGCTCTGAACAGTTGTCTAAAATAGTCCCCTTCACTGCTACTCTTTGAGCACTTACTGTGCTATTTTTCTTCATCGTCCTTGTTGCTACATTTCTATGATTTGTCTATTCATTTGTCATTTGTCTTCCCTCTAGAGCAGAAGCTTATCTGTTGGGGTCCAGTGAGCTTTATTGTCTTTCCAGTGCCTACAATAGAGCCTGGCACACAGTGAATCCTCAGCAAATATCTTTTGAATAGATGGATGGATGAATGGACTCCTTCACACAGGAAGAGTCTTTTTCTCAAACCGTAGGATTGTCCTTACTCTGGAATTGGAGACATCAAGAAAACATATCTTCTTTACCTATGCCTGTAATTCCACACCACTATAAGAATAATGCTATTTAGAGTTGAGACTCGGTTCTCCCTGGGCTCATTTAGAATATGTTAAATGTCCCAGGTGGAGGGAAGTGAAAGGAAATCTTAAAGATACCCAGAGAGTGAGTGTGGGGAAGATCTGGTTTGGGGCTGGGTTAAGGAACTTGGGCGACATCTAGTGGTAGAATGAGGTTTGTGCGGGGACTGGGTGTCCATGTGAAGGTGCCTGGGTTTGCACCTGAGTTATGTTGTGTGTACATGAGCGTGTGTGTGTGTGTGTGTGTGGGTGTATGTGTGTGTGTGTATGTGTGTACAGAGGTGGGAGGGAGCCCAGGCCAGGGTAAGGCAAGTGAGGCATTCGCTTTTGGGTGCAAAATTTAAGGGAATGCCAAAAGATCCAGTAACCAAGATAAAAAATATTTTAATGCAATATTTTAAGAAAATTCAAAATTAGGGCAGGTGTGATGGCTTGTGCCTATAATCCTAGCCCTTGGGAATTCGAGGCAGGAGATCGCTTAAGCCCTTAAGTTTGAGGTTACAGAGAGGTGTGAGGATGCCATTTTATTCTTTTTTTTGAATTTTTGCTTTCAATTGGTTTTCAGTTGTCTTAGTTTGAAGTTTTTTTATTTTTTCCTTTCTTTTATTTGTTTATTTATTTATTTATTTATTATTGAGACAGAGTCTCACTTTGTCACCCTTGGTAGAGTGCTGTGACATCATAGCTCACAGCAACCTCCAACTCTTGGTCTGAAGTGATTCTCTTGCTGGGCCTTCCAAGTAGATGGGCCTACAGGCACCCACCACAACGCCTGGATTTTTTTTTTTCTAGAGATGGGGGTCTCACTCTGGCTCAGGCTGGTCTCGAACCTCTGAGCTCAAGGCAATCCACCTGCCTTGGTCTCCCAGAGTGCTAGGATTATAGGTGTGAGCCACCACGCCCAGCCGATGCCATTGCATTCTAGCCTGAGCAACAGAGCAAGACTCTGTCTCAAAAAACCCACAAAATTTAAGGAGATTCCAAAAGATTCAGTAACCAAGATAAATAATATTTAAATGCAATTTTTTTTGCAGTTTTTGGCCAGGGCTGGCTTTGAACCCACCATCTCAGGCATATGGGGCCGGCGCCCTACTCCTTTGAGCCATAGGTGCCACCCTAAATGCAATATTTTTAAGAAAATCCACATTAATATAAAAATATATGATGAGCAAAATATCAAAATTTCAAATAAAGATCCAACTCTGCACTTACACAACTTGCCTCACTCAAATCCTGGCCCTATAGGAGTGTATCTGTTCACACCAAGTGTGTATATGTATGTTCAGTGACTATGAATGTACAGGGACCATGTACAGGAATATGCTTATATCATAGTCATAACATAATCATAACATGTACCCATGGGTGTGTGCACACAATGATTCTGTGTCCAAAGAGGTCAACCACGGGGGCCTGTGTGGATTTCTGATGAACCCAATGGCTGGCACAGGCAATGACTTTGTATCCCCACAATTCAGTGTCAGTGCCTGGGAAGTAGTGACTTGCTGTTTTCATTGATTCTTGGATTCATGGATTCCATCCTCTTGAAAGGATCCATTGAGAACCTAACATGTTTCAAGGCTTATACTGTACACTAAGGGCTGGGTGACAATTGGCGCTCTCTAAGGGGCAGGGTGGAAGCTCTAATTTTCTGGAGGAATTGAGCCTGGCTGTGTTGGGAAGAAGAGTGTCATGACAGGAGGGCTTTGTTCCCATTTTTAGGGAACTCTTGTCTGAGAACATCAATGTGTCTTCATCCCCACTATCTTCTCACAACTTTATCCACACACCACATGCCAAGAGCTGAGAGTAGTTAGAATAGATTTCATGAAGATGGTATGCCAAAGCTTATTCTGGTTGCTCCCAGGAATCCCAGTAGACTCTCAGAGCCTATTTATGCTTATTTTATACCTAATGCTAACAATCCAGGGCAGCTGGAATCTAAGCTGTGCTGAGATGAGAAGATAGGTGTCACTGCCCAAGGAGAAAGAAGCCAAAAGACAAAGCCAATTGAAGCCATTGAATAAAATTACAAATAGCCTCTCACCCTGGGCTCTGCGAGGGTCCTGGTTAATCTCAAGAAAAATATATAGCAAGCATACCATGGACTGGATTCTTCCTGTCCCTAATTTCTTTAGTAATTTCTTTTTCTTTTCTTTTCTTTCTTTCTTTTTTTTTTTTTTTTAGACAAAGTCTCATTATATTGTCCTCGGTAGAGTTCAGTGGTGTCACAGCTCACAGCAACCTCAAACTCTTGGGCTTAAGTGATTCTCTTGCCTTAGCCACCCAGTATCTGTGACTATAGGCACCTGCCATAACGCCCAGCTATTTTTTTTGTTATTGTTGTCATTGTTATTTAGCAGGCCCTGGCCATGTTTGAACCCACCAGCTCCTGTGCATGTGGCTGGTGCCCTAACCACTGAGCTATGGGCGCTGAGCCATCTCTAGTAATTTCTATGAGAAAGACAATAAGTGAGACACTGGGGACATGACATAGCTTGCTTTGGAGTAGCTCTTGGCTGCCAAATATGGGAGGTAAAAATATAGCAAGCACAAAGTGCAGTGCCAAGAGTCAGGAGGGCTTCCTGAAGGAGGTGGCATTTGAGTTATGCCTTCAAAACAATTTTGAAACTTTTTCTGGAATGGCCATCAGAACTATCGTCTTACGAGGTTGGACAATTAAGTTTGCAAACTCATCCTAGAAAAAGTGCTTTGAAGGGTGGACTAGGGTCTGGCATCAGTGCATAGCTTCCCAAGGGGAGTACTTTGAAGGTGACCACAATATTCAGCAATGAGGTATGTAGCATGTTTTCTAGGAGGAGTTTGCGAACTTAATTGTCCGACCTCGTTTATATACATATGTATAATCATATATATATATATATATATATATATATATATTTGATCCATTAACATTGAACTCAGAGCCAACAGCACTATAGCTCATGTCTGAATGAAGTTTGTCTAATACATGTATTTTTTTTCATGAGACACATCATAGCCTTCTCCTTTTTTTTGGAGATAGTCTCACTTTATCACCCTTGGTAGAGTGCCGTGGCATCTTTAGCTCACAGCAAACTCGAACTCTGGGACTCAAGTGATCCTTTTGCCCCAGACTGGAGTAGCTGGGACTACAGGCGCCTGCCACAATGCCCAGCTATTTTTAGGGATGGGGGTCTCTTGCTCAGGCTGGTCTCGAACTCATGAGCTCAGGCAATCTACCCGTCTTGGCCTCCCAGAGTGCTAGGATATAGGTGTGAGCCACCATGGCTTGTCTCATCACAGCCTTCGTGCACTCAGGAGCACTAGACAGGATTTCATCACTCTATGTGGGGGCCATTTATGACAGCAAAGTCACCAAGAAACAACACAAAAATGTGAAAATCTTGGCACTAAATAGACTGTGGGGAAATCTTGGCACTAAATAGACTGTGGGAAAGATACTTGTGTATAGTATGAAAGTTGAAACAAGAAGGCAGAGTGTTACCTGGGTAACTCTGTACATGTCCACAAATGACCACACTGAATGTTGATCTTAGAGTATAAACAAATTGTAACAATTCAGCAAACTTGCCAATACGAAATCAGTGAATAATGAGGCTCAACTATGCACAACTAGGAGTGGAATCAGTAGCTCATAGGAGAGATATTAATGATTCTTTTAGGGAACTCTTGTCTGAGAACATCAATATGTCTTCATCCCCAGCATCTTTCTCACAATTTTATCAACACACCACACACCACACACCCAGAAACAACACAAAAAAGAGTTTCAAAGACTCTTCCCAAAGAGTCCCCTAAAACCCAACAATTCCATCTATCCAAGAGAAATAAAAGCATGTGTCCATGGAAAGAACTGTATGGGAATATTCATAGCAGCATTTTTCATAGTGAAACAATCCAAATGCCCGTCACTCAGCGAGTGGATAAACAACTGTGGTGCATCCATACAATAGAATGACATTCAACAGCAAAAAGGAAACATGTACCAATCTATGCTACAGTGTGGGTGAACCTCAAAAATATTTTGTGAAGTAAAAAAGAATCATTAATATCTCTCCTATGAGCTACTGATTCCACTCCTAGTTGTGCATAGTTGAGCCTCATTATTCACTGATTTCGTATTGGCAAGTTTGCTGAATTGTTACAATTTGTTTATACTCTAAGATCAACGTTCAGTGTGGTCATTTGTGGACATGTACAGAGTTACTCAGGCAACACTCTGCCTTCTTTCAACTTTCATACTATACACAAGTATCTTTCCCACAGTCTATTTAGTGCCAAGTTTTTCGCATTTTTGTGTTGTTTCTTGGTGACTTTGGTGTCATAAATGGCCCCCACATAGTGATGAAATGCTGTCTAGTGTTCCTGAGTGCAAGAAGGCCGTGATGAGACCAGGCGCGGTAGCTCACGCCTATAATCCTAGCACTCTGGGAGGCCAAGGTGGGTGGATTGCCAGAGCTTATGAGTTCAAGATCAGCCTGAGCAAGAGCGAGACCCGTCTCTAAAAATAGCTGGGTGTTGTGGCAGGCACCTGTAGTCCCAGGTACTCCAGAGTCTGGGGCAAGAGGATCACTTGAGTCCCAGAGTTTGAGTTTGCTGTGAGCTAAAGATGCCATGGCACTCTACCAAGGGTGACAAAGTGAGACTATCTGAAGTTTTTTTTTTTTTTTGATGTGCTAGTTTTATGTTTTTGTATATCTGAAGTTTTGCTTTCTGTAGTTTCAGTTATCATAAGGCAACTCTGGTCTGAAAATATCAAATGGAAAATTCCAGAAATAAACAATTCTCAAGTTTTAAAGTATGTGCCATTTGAGAAGCATGATATAATCCCACAATGTCCTGCTCTGTCCCACCTGGGATGTGAATCATGCCTTTGTCTAATGTCTCTATACTTAGTTGCCATCTAGGTTACCAGGTCAACTGTCATGATGTCACACTACTTGTATCTAAGTAACCCTTATTGTACTTAATAATGGGCTTAGAACATAAGAGGAGTGATGCTAGCAACTCAGATCTGGCAAAGAAAATCCATAAAATGTTTTCTTTAAGTGAAAATGGTGGAAGTTGGCAGGGCACAGTGGCCCGCACCTATAATCCCAGAACTATGGGAGGCTGAGGTGAGAGCATTACTTGAGCCCAGGAGTTTGAGATCAGCCTGGGCAATATAGTGAGATCTCAAAATTTTAAATATTTTTAAAATTAGCCAGATATAGTGACACATGCCTGTAGTCCTGGCTACTCAGAAAGCTGAGGCAGGAGAATTGCTTGAATCGAAGAATTTGAGGCTGTAGTGAGCTATGATGACGCCACTGCATTCCAGCCTGGGTAACAGAGAGAACCCTGTGTCAAAGGAAAAAAAAGTTGGAAGTTTTCCAGGTATTAGGAAAGAAAAAAATTATATGCTAAAGTTGCTAAGATCTGTGATACAAAGGAATCTTTTATTTGTGAAATTATGAAGAAAGAAAAATTTGTGCATAGTATATATATATATATAGACAGTTCAGTACCATCCATGGTTTCAGGAATCCTTTAGGGCTCTAGGAGCACAACCTCCATAGTTAAAGGAAACTACTATACAGTCCATCTGGAATTAATTTTTGTATATGATGTGAAGCAGGGATTAGCATTCATTCCTTCCCTCTATGAATAGGTCTCGATTGATCTAGCACTGTGTACACTCTGGAGCCTATATGGGAGTGAATTCTGGGTGCCTTTGGGAAAGTTTCTTGGCATCTCTGTGCCTCCATTTTCTCATTTTAGAAATTGGAATTATCTTACTCCTCAAGTCTCTAAAAGAAAATATAAATAAAAATAAAAATGGGGGCTCAGCGCTGATATCTCAGTGGTTAGGGCTCCAGCCACATGCACCAGGGCTGGTGGGTTTGAACCCAGCCAGGGCCTGCTAAACAACGATGACAATAATAACAACAAGAAAAAAAATAGCCAGGCGTTGTGGCAGGTGCCTATAGTCCCAGCTACTTGGGAGGCTGAGGCAAGAGAATTGAGTAAGCTCAAGAATTTGAGGCACTCTACCAAGGGTGACATAGTGAGACTCTGTCTCAGAAAAAAAAAAAAAAAAGGGAATTCTGGCTCAAGCCTGTATTTCCAGCACTTTTGGGAGGCCAAAGAATTAGGATTGCTTGAGGATAGGAGTTCAAGAAGAGGGTGGGCAACATAGCAAGGGCCTATCTCTACAAAAAATTAAAAAATTAGTCCGATGTAATGATGCCTCTCTAGTCCCACCTACTCAGGAGGCTGAGGCAAGAGGATCACCTGAGGCCAGGAGTTTGAGGCTGTAGTGAGTTATGATCTCGCCACTGCATTCCAGCCTGGGTGACAGAGCAAGAACCTATCTCTAAAAGACAAAAAGAAGAAGGAAGGAAATAATCTCTAGTTTCTGAATCTGGGTATATAAGCACCAGGACAAGGCTGAGGAAACTGTGGTACACACACTTATTGTCATGTTAGTACCAGCACAGGGCACCTCAAAGAGGGGTCTTGCAGGGAAAGTTAAAATGGTCTCCTGGCTGGCCTGTAATTCTAGCACTCTGGTAGGCTGAGACAGGTGGATTGCTTGAGGTTAGGAGTTTGAGACCAGCCTGAGAAAGAGCAAGACCTCATCTCTACTAAAAATGGAAAAACTAGGCAGGCATGGTGGCAGGTGCCTATAGTCCCAGCTACTCAGGAGGCTGAGGTAAGGGGATAGCTTGAGTCCAAGAATTTAAGGTTACTGTGAGGTACGATGCTAAGGCACTAAACCAGGGTGACAGAGTCACCTGTCTCTAAATAAATAAATAAATAAATAAATAAAACGGTCACCTTTTTAGCAATTTCATGGAGTATAATTACATGCCACAGTATTCACCTCTAAGTGTGCAATTCAATGGCTTTTCATAAACTCAGAATTGTGCAGTTATCACTGAAATCCAGTTTCAGAACATTCCCATCCCCCCAAAAGATCCCTTGTGCCCATTTGCATTCCTTCTCCACTGCCACCGCAGTTTGAGGCAATCTCTAATCTATTTTATGTCTCTATTGATTTGCCTTTTCTGGACATTTTGTATAAATGGAATTGTAAGCTCTGTGGCCTTTTGTGTCTGGCTTCTTTTACTTAGCAAAATATTTTTGAGGTTGATGCTCATTGTAGCATACATTGGTACATGTTTCCTTTTTACTGTTGAATGTCATTCTATTGTATGGATGTACCACAGTTGTTTATCCACTCACTGAGTAATGGGCATTTGGATTATTTCATTCATTATGAAAAATGCCGCTTTGAATGTTCCCATACAGGTCTTTCCATGGACACATGCTTTTATTTCTCTTGGACAGATAGAATTGTTGGGTTTTAGGGGACTTTTTTTTTTTTTTTTTTGGAGACAGAGTCTTGCTATGTCACTCTCGGTAGAGTGCTGTGGCATCACAGCTCACAGCAACTTCCAGCTCTTGGGCTTAGGTGATTCTCTTGCCTCAGCCTCCTGAGTAGCTGGGACTACAGGTGCCTGCTACAATGCCCAGCTATTTTTTGTTGCAGTTGTCATTGTTGTTTAGCTGGCCTAGGCTGAGTTCTAACTTGCCAGCCTCGGTGTATGTGGCTGGCGCTGTAACCACTGTGCTAAGAGGGCCAAGCTTAGGGGACCTTTTTGTTTAATTTTTTAAAGAAACTGCTGGCGCGCTCCTGCGTGCCGCAGCCCTAGCGGTCTGCCACCGCGCGCCTCCGCCGCCGCCGCCGCGCTCGCCGGCTGGCCAGGTGCGGCCCGCGGGCTCCCGCCGGGTCAGAAGGCCGCCGGCGCTACCGCCGCCGATTCGGCGCCGCCCGGACCCCGGCTCCGACTCCGGTCGCCTGCCCGGCCGGGAGATGGAGTGTCACTACGAGGCGCTGAGGGTGCGGCCTGACGCCAGCGAGGAGGAGCTCAAGAACGCCTATCGGAAGCTGGCCCTGAAATGGCACCCAGATAAAAATCTAGATAACGCCGCAGAAGCAGCCGAACAATTTAAATTAATCCAAGCAGCATATGATGTGTTGAGTGACCCTCAGGAAAGAGCATGGTATGATCCTCATGGAGAGGCTCTACTTAAAGGTGGGCTTGATGGAGAGTATCAAGGTGACGGCTTAGATCTGCTTCACTCTTTCACTGTAACCTGTTATTCTGGCTATGGAGATGATGAAAAGGCTTCTTTACTGTGTATCGTAATGTTTTTGAAATGATTGCAAAGGAAGAACTAGAATCTGTATTAGAGGAGGATGTTGAGGATTTCTCAACCTTTGGAGACTCCCAGAGTGCCTATGCTATGGTGGTCCATCCTTTCTATGCGTATTGGCAGAGTCTCTGCACTCAGAAGATTTATCTTGGTAGGAAGAGTATGATGTACGACAAGCTTCAAACCGCTGGGAAAAAACGAGCCATGGAAAAAGAAAACAAAAAGATTCGGGACAAAGCAAGGAAAGAGAAGAAGGAGCTGGTCCGTCAGCTGGTGGCTTTCATTTGTAAAAGAGATAAAAGAGTGCAGGCACATCGGACACTTGTGGAAGAACAGAAAGTGGAGAAGGCGAGGAAGGCCAAGGAGAAGAGGCGGCAGCAGAAGCGGAAGCAGGAACACCTGCGAGCAGTGCAGAGAACAGAGTGGACTGCTGTGGCCGACTTGGGGAAGGAGTTCCGAGAGATGGAGGCACAGAACGAAAAGGCGTTTGGAGATGGATCGAATGAAAATGAAACAGAGGAACATGAACTCAAAGATGGACAGGATAGGAAAGATAGTGATGAGGCTGAGAATACTGCGCTTTATGACGACCTGTACTGCCCAGCGTGTGGCAAATCTTTCAAGATGGAAAGGGCCATGAAGAATCATGAGAAGTCCAAGAAACATTGGGAAATGGTTGCCTTGTTAAAACAACAGTTGGAGAAGGAGGAAAAAAAATTTTCAGGACCTCAATTTGATGAAAATCCATTGAATGACAATTCTGAGGAAGAAATGAAAGATGCGCCAAAACAAAAGCTTTCTAAAAAATAGAAGAAAAAGAAACAGAAGCCAGCACAGGATTATGATGACAATTTCAATGAAAATGGAACTGGAGAAAGAGTAAAAATTGACGCAGAAGATCCTAACTTAAATCAAGACAATGCCAAAGAATCAGAAAATAGTTTCCAAGAAAATGCTGGTGTCACAGAGAACATTGAACCATGTGATGATGCAAAAAGTGAAGCTAAAAGTGTTCCTAAATCCAAAGGAAAGAAAACCAAAGATATGGAAAAAACTGTGAAAGTACCTGCTGAATCACAGACAGTGAGTGATGTCCTTATTAGCTGTACAACCTGCCATAGTGAATTTACATCTCGGAATAAACTTTTTGAATATCTCAAGGCCACAGGTCATGCAGGAGCACCTTTGTCATCATCTTTAAACTGTAACAAGTAGTCGAAGCAAGAAGGAAAAACGTAAAAACAGATGAAATTCTGCCTACATATTTTCTTTTCTTTTTTTTTTTACTATCTGGATTTTGAAACCAAAAAACTGAACTGAAATCATCCAAAAAGTTAAAATTTCAGTGATCTGCAATTTATTTCATTGTGGAAGATTATTTTTTACTTATAAAAGCATTTTTTTGTTTAATATATTTTTTAAACTTTTCATTAGTGATTGAATTCTACTTTTGCCATCCGAATCAACTTGAATGTCTCAGAACAGGTAAATATTGTAAATTGTGTTTTCTTGATGGTTGCTGGTTCATGTGGATAGAAATGTACAGGGAGAATTAAATTATTTTAACACACATAAAAAAAAAGAAAGAAACTGCTAAGTTGTTTCTCAAAGTAGTCGTGACATTTTATATTCCTACTAGCGATGTATGTGGATTCTGATTTTTCCACATCTTCACCACTACATGCTACAGTCTATCATTTTGATTGAGGCCATTCCAGTGGTTGTGATGTGCTATTAGTCCTGTGCATCACACAAGTGGAAATGTCCAAGAAGAAGGTGGGCACAGGGGCCTGAGCTGAGGGTGGAGAACTGGGCTACAGATATGCATCAAGGAATAGATCACTTAGTCAGTCAACCAAGAACAATTTCTTAGCTCCTACTGTGTACTAAGCACTGTTCTAGGTTCTGAAGTTGTAGCTGTGAAAAATACAGACTTTTTTTTTTTTTTTTTGGAGGCAGAGTCTCACTTTGTTGCTCTTGGTAGAGTGCTGTGGTGTCATAGCTCACAGCAACCTTAAACTCTTGGGCTCAAGCGATTCTCTTGCCTTAGTCTCCCAAGTAGCTGGGACTACAGGTGCCCACCACAACACCTGGCGATTTTTAAAGATGGGGTCTCACTGTGGCTCAGGCTGGTTTTGAACCCATGAGCTCAGGCAATCCACCTGCCTCAGCTTCCCAAGTGCTAGGATTACAGGCATGAGCCACTGAGTCTGGCCATAATATATAGACATTTTGGTGATGGTCTATGGAGCTGACAATCTATTGAAAAATTCCAATCATGAAAAAATGAAAGTGCACTATAATGTCATAGAATGATAAACACTGTTATAAAAAAATAAAGGTAAGAGTGGTAGGGAGCTTTTTAGATGAGGTGGTCAGGGAAGGTCTTTCAGGTAAGATCGGCAGGGTCCTCGTCAGGTGCGATGGCTCACACCTGTAATCCTAGCCCTCTGGGAGGCCAAGGTGGGTGGATTGCTTGAACTCCTGAGTTGGAGACTAGCTTGAGGAAGAGTGAGAACCCATCTCTACTAAAAATAAAAAAATTAGCCAGGCGTTGTGAAGGGCACCTGTAGTCCCAGCTACTTGGGAGGCTGAGGCAAGAGGATTGCCTGAGCCCAAGAGTTTGAGGTTGCTGTGAGCTATGACACCATAGCTCTCTACCCAGGACGACAGAGCGAGACTTTGTCTCAAAAAAAAAAAAAAAAAAAAGAAAGATGGCCAGGGTCCAGTCAAGGAAACAAACTGTTCTAGGTGTTTCTGATAGAGAGAATTTAGTATAGGGAATTGGTTAAGTGGGAGATAGGAGAGTTGAGAAGCCAAAGCTCTTGGAGGGACTCAATAAAGGAGCAATGGAATGTTTGGGATCTAGGTTGGGACCTGGGACTGTGGAGGGAGTGTAGCCACTGTCAGGAAACACCCTTTACCCCAAGCAGAGAGGGGAGATAAGCCAGACTTCTCCTTTCCTTCCCACCCTCCAATCTCCCTCTAGTGCTTCTCCTTGGATAAATCTAACAGGAAACAAGTATGCAATGGAGCCTGGGAAATGTAGTTTTCTATGGGAAGGGCAGGGCATGGCTCTGACCTGTATAATGACAAAGCAGAGATATATTAATAAATTAAGTAAAGGAACAAACCAAGTGGGCAGCTGTGGTAACAGTGTTGTGGGTAGCAGGAATAGCAAGTGCAAAGGTCCTGAGTTAGGCGTGTGCCAGATGGAACCAATGCCTTGAGAGTGAGTGTGATGGTCCAAGCATACCATGCAGAATGAGGGACAGGGAACCTAGGACAAAGCCCTGGGAGATACAAACATTTAGGGAGTAGGCAGGAGATAGTGACCCTGGTAGTCAGAGAAGTTGGAGTAGACCTAGGAAATGATAAGGTGTCTCTGAAATCCAGGGAGAAATAACTTTCAAGAAGAAGGGCATGCTCTGTGGAGACTAACTTACAGTAGGAATGGCTAAATGAGGACAAGCATGAGACGGTGAAACTGGCAAAGTGGAAGTTCAAATGTGAATGTAAGACTACTCCTTGGAGTGTAGACGACTCATTGGCTGTGCAGAGTGAGGGCAGTTTTCCACAGTACCAGCATTGACAAGGGCAAGAAGTATCATTGGGTTCCAAATTGTCTAAGCCAGGAGGCCTGGAACCCAGTGGTCTGAAATCAAACAGACCTGGGTTCAAATTCTGGGCCTCTATTTAGCTGCTGGGTCATCCTGAGCTGAGGTCCCCTCTACTAAGTCCACTTCCCTCACCTGTAAATATCAGAGCTGCATACTGTTCATGGGAGGTTGCAGTAAGTATTTAACAAGTGTGTTTGCAAGATGCCTAGCACTCATAAATGGAAGCTTTAGTACAAGTAGGCAAGAACCCATCCTATTTTGGGAGGGATAATTGATCAGTTGTGAATAATAATGACAATGGCAGCTACTATTTATGAAATACTTACCATGCCTCAGACACTTTGTAAAGTGTTTTACAAGCACCACCATCCCCCACTCCGTCCTTGGCTCTCATTCCCTTCCTATTACATTGGCCTCCTCCTGTCTCCTGATCCTTCCTGCCTCAGGGCCTGTGCACTTATTGTTCTCTTACCTGGAACACTTCTCCAGGACATACACATGTTCCCTCCTTCACCTTTTTTCAGGTTTCTGCTCAAATGTCCCCTGCCTTAGCCACCCTATTTAAAGTTCACGCCCTCCTCCCTCCAAATAGACTATATATTTTATTTTTCCCCACCTATTTCTTGTTTGTCTCACCCCGTGGAAGATTCAGCTTCGGGGAGGCAGGCATTTCTGGTCTGTAGTTCACAGTGCCTGGGACATAGTAGATGCTTAATAAACCATTTGATTCTCAGGGTACCTGAGCCCCTTTACACGACGTATTATGTCCCCACTTTGCAGATAGGGACCAAAGTCATTGCTGGAGGTCACACATGAACAGAACCTGCAGTTCGGTTTGCCCAACTCAGAAGAAAAGACGACTCAAGACCCCCAGAGGCTCCCCCGCAACACCCCAAGTCCGGAGGCCAGCCCTCAGGGCACCGCAGCCACAGGAAAGGCCTGAGTCATTGCCGCCTCCAGACGGCGGCCGCCGCGGGCTGCTGGCGACGGCGGCGGCGGGGCGAGGTGATGCGGGGACGCCAGGAGGGGGCGTGAGAGCAGGCAAAACAGAGGAAATTAAAACCCGCCCTGCAGTCCTGCCAGCAGCCTAGCGGCCACGGCCAGCGGCTGATGCGTGGGTGGGTAGGCGGCGGAGGGCGCCGCGCTCCCCCGGCCCCGAGGGGGCGGGCCAGAGCAGGTGGGTGCTTGCGGCCTGGAGGATGGTCCGAAGTGTGGGTTTCTCCCTCCCACCCCAAGTTCAAGTTGTGAGTCGAGACCCGCCTGGGACCTGCCTGGGAAAGGCCGTTTCTCCTGTCTCCAGGGTCCCTGATGGTAATGGCTGTGATGGGAAAGCCTCCCGCTGCCCAAGTGACCCCAGTTCCCGCACCTTCATCCGAGTGACCACGTCCTCTGGCTCCCCTACTCCCGAAACGAATTAGGGGTCCCCAGAGTGGTGTTCGTCCCTGGGAAGCCCCTTCCCCGAGGAAAAGGAAAACGACACTTGGCGGCCCGATTCCTGGGAGCGCACCTGAGTGTCGCCCCGCACGCCCCCCTGCTGCCGGGTCTCCAGGTTTTAGGAAGCCAGGGCGGTGTCTCAACAGTAGAAGGGTGAGGACCCAGGACTCCAGCCCCCTGCCACCTTTGGTGGTCGAGGTGGGGTGACTGTTCTTCCCTTTAAACGCTGAGTGCAGCGGCTGGGGTTCTGAGAGGGGCTGCACGCGGAGGGTGGCCCGGGAATACCGCCGGGGCTGGGGGGGAGCGGAATACCGCTGGAGGGCGGGGCTGGGGATGCCGCGGGGGTGGGGTAGGGTGGTTGGAGAATGCCGCCAGGGACGGAAGGGGGATTCCCCCAACCCCTGGGGTGTGTCCAGGGCTAGGGCCGGAGTGGCTGCCGGGAGGGTGGGAGAGGGCAAGGACAGTCCGGGCGCCCCTCGCCCCTTCGCCCCAGCCGGGCTCAGGGCCGAAGTCGTGACGTCACGGCGGCTGGAAGTGCCCGGCGCGGAGGCGCGGGAGGGGGTGGGGGTGGGGGGCCGAGCCGGCGCTTTATAAGCGGAGCTAGCCAGGCGCGCCGAGCCGCAGCCTGGTCCCCGCGCCCGCGCCCCCCTACCCCCGGCTGGCCGGGGCCGGGTCCACAGCTCGCGCTCGTGCCCCCCAGGGCGGCTGGGTGGCAAGGGACCGAGCGCCCGGCGGCTGGCCAGAGAAGGGACGCGCACGGCTGGCGGCCGTGGGGCATGAGGCGGGGGCGCGATGTCTGTTCCGCTGCTCAAGATCGGGGCCGTGCTGAGCACCATGGCTATGGTCACCAACTGGATGTCGCAGACGCTGCCCTCGCTTGTGGGGCTCAACGGCACTGTGTCCCGTGCTGGCGCCTCCGAGAAAATCGTGAGTGGCGGTTGTGCCGGGGGCGCTCCCGGGGGGCGTGGTGTCCGCGCCACGGTCGCCGCCGCCGCAGCCCGTAGGGGCCCCCGCCTGGTTCTCCACCTGCCTGGTGCGACTGGGTGGGGGGCTCCCTCTCGGGGCTCCGGGGCTGGACTTGGAGGCAGGCGGAGGGAGCCCTGGGACGCCCCGCCGGGTTACTGCTATCATCGATTATTATCTTATTATTATCAGTGGTTAGCATGGTTACTGCTATCATTGATTATTATTATTATTATTGTTAGTGAACAGTGTCCGAGTGCCAACAACGTCTAGCATGGTTACTGCTATCATTGATTATTAGTATTATTATTAGTGAGCACTGTCCGAGTGCCAACAATGTACCAGGCTCGCCGGGCTGGGTGGTAGTGACAAGGGCTGCAGAATTGAGCCAGGTCCGGCTTGAGTTGGGCGGAGCAGGACGGTGAGATTGGGGGCCTGGGAGGGACCTTGCCTCTGAAAGGATGGGGAGGGTCTTGGGCTCTCGAGTGTCCTCACCTTTGGGGTTTCTGCTTGGCTGTGTCTCGGTGTCTTTGAGTAGTTCTGGCTCTGCTTCTCTCTGCCTCTCAGCTCTTTCTCCTCTGGTTTGCTTCTCTGGATCTCTTTCTATTTCTGTGTATCCCTGTCTCTGCCTCTGTCTCTGTGGCGCTGTCCCTGACTTTGTATCACTTTTTGTCTGGCTCTCTTTTTACCTCCCCTGCACTCCTGTCCCCCAGCATCCCCTGGCATCCTCCTTCTCACTACATTCCTCACCATATGCTGAATATTTACCTCCCTAACTCGCCCTCCCTGGGAGGCAGACGATGCTCAGCCTGGCTGACGCTGCTTCCCAAAGGTCCAGGATTGTCTCCGCCTTCCCTTCCCATCCCCCTTTATCGCCTTAATTCTTGGCTTCCCTCCTTTGGGGTAGAAAGGATGGGGACTATGTCGGGTTAGTCACGGTGGTCCTGGTGTCTTAGGGAGAGGGGACAGGACTCCTTCACTGCAAAGTTCCCTCAACCTCCAGAAATGACCCCCTCACCTCCCGCCCCTCTGGAAGCTCCTCCCCTCTTCAGTCTGTTTGGGGGACTCCTCCCAAAACGTGGGGCTTGGATTGATTTCCTGATGCTCTGGATCTTCTGTCCAACTTCACCAACCATCCCTCCCACTCACCCCCCCCCCCCCCCAACACACCTGCTTAGTCCATCATGCTGAATCTTTCTGGCCCCTGGCTAGAAGCAAAGAGGACTTTGCTTCCAAGGGTTGCAGGCAAGTGGTGGGAGATGACATCTCCTGGGGAGGGGTTGTTATTTGCCCAGCGTAGGTGGTATTGAGCTTGACAGGGGTGAGAGCTTTGTGTCCAAATTCTCAGACTTGCAGCCAATGTGTGAAACCATGTCTTTCTGTGTGTCTTTCACAACAAGTGATATTATTTGGGTATATCCTGGTTTGTGTGTGGATGCATGCATTTCCATATGTGTTTGGGGGAATGAGAGAAAAAAGTTTATGTGCATTGGCATCAGAGGGTCCCAGAACCTGTTCCTGTGTGTGAGGCAGCAGCCTGCAATGAGTGTGGGTGTGTTCCTGAGTGAGCATGTTTGGGTGTGGATGTATCTTCTGCAATTATATGTCCCCGACTATATAGGTTTACATATGTTATATGATTGCATGTGCACATATGAGTTTGTATACTTGATTATGACACAGCCTTCTTGCTGTTGCCATCTGAAGGGGAGAGAAAGATGGTGTCCCATTGAAATCAGAAGACAAATTCTCTTGCCCTGAGATCTATGGAGTGATTCTGTGTACATGCATACAGGTGTATAAATAGATGTGGGCATATGGTATGTCTGGAGAATGTGTACATAAGTGTGTAACAGCATGTCTCTGAGTTATGATTGTGTATGTGCATGTGTGTGCACAAGAGTATTTCTGTGTACCTATGAGTGGAGATGTAAGTCTTTGTGTTTGCATATAAGTGCAAGTGTGTATTTATGATGTGTGTGTGCCCTCAGTATATGCATGTGGATAGGTTCCTGTGTGTACTATGTGTGTTCTATAAATGTGTATGTGTGTGTGCCCAAATAGACCTGGGCTCCACTCTGGCCCATTCGTAGCTAACAGCACCTTGATCCAGTGCTTACATGAAATCCCCCACTGAAAGTTAACAGCGCTCTCATCTCTGACTCTAGTCCCTCCTCATTCTCATTCTCATTCTCACTAGGCCACAGAAAAGGGCTCTGTGGAATAAGATGCTAGGGCACTCAGGCTGGGGTCTGGGAGCAGACTGTGACATGAGGGTGCTCAAGAAAGGGTCTTGGGAATCTGATAGACCAATGTTGGAAACTAGATTTCCACCAAACTTTCTCCATGAGTCTGGCCAGTGACTTCACCACTCTGAGCCAGTTTCCTCATCTATATAATGGGAATGATAATTGTTACCTCACAAGACTATTGTGGGTAACAGAGAGCTACTGTCTAGATCCCCATCCATCCATCCCTCCATCATTATTTCATGTATCCATCCATTTTTATACCCATCCTTCCATGTGACCTGCCATCCCTTTCTCTATCCATTCATTCATCCACTCATCTATCTATCCACCATTATTCCATCTATCCATCTATCTTTATACCCATTCTTCCATACATCCATCTCTCCATTCTTCTATCCATCTATCTTTCTTTTCTTTTCTTTCTTTTTCTTTTCTTTCTTTTTCTTTGTCTTTCTTTTTTTTTTTTTTTTTGAGATAGAGTCTAAGTGATTCTCTTGTCTCAGCCTCCCAAGTAGTTGGGACTACAGGCGCTTGCTACAACACCTGGCTTTTTTTTTTTTTTTTTTTTTTTTAAATTGTAGTTGTCATTGTTGTTTGGTAGGCCTGAGCAGGGTTCTAACCCGGCAGCTCCAGTGTATGTGGCTGGCACTCTAGCCGCTGAGCTATAGGTGCCAAGCCTCCATCATCTGTCTTTCTATCCTTTCAGGGATCCATTCTTCCATTCATCCATCTCTCTGTCCGTGTATTGTAGGATAATATTTAGAAATAAACATATCCTACATAAAGCACACAAAGTGAACTCAGTGTGAGTTACTTCCCTCATCTATCATTATCCATCATCCATCCATTTCTTTCTCTATCCTCTGCATCCATCTTTCCACTCCTCTATATCTCTATGCATGGTCTTTCCATCCATTCACTCATCCATCCATTTATCTATTCATTTTATTTATTCCACAAAACTATGGAGTGCCTCCTCTGTGTCAAGGACACATATGTTTGAAAGCCCCCAGCTCAGTGTCCATTATAGCAGGTGCTCAGTTAGTGATAGGATTTTGAGTCAACATATCTGAGTTTGAATTCTGTCCATAGTTACTAGCTATGTGATGTTGGGGGGAATTATTTAATCTCTAAACTCCAATTTCCTTATTAGTAAGGATTGAGTCTCCATTAGAATATAGGATGCAGGAGGACATCTTGTGATTTACTCACTACTGAATCCAAGGATCTGTTGCATAGTGGGCCTGCAACAAGAAATATTTGTCAAGTGGCCAAATCAACGATCACACCTTTACATGAAAACAAATAGCTGCACATAGTAGGTGTTTAGTAAGGATAGGTGTTTTGTTCACCCTTGTAGCTAAACTTATAATAAATATTTGTCAAGTGTCTAAATCAATTTCACTTTCCTGAGGATTGGGGAGAACAAATGGAAGTGACTAGGCACATAGTAGGTGCTCAGTAAGGAGTTGTAGGAAGGGGTAGTGCACCAACTTGGGGAAGATGGAGGGGTTCAGCAATGTGAATTCCCAAAGTCATGAGGCAGAAAGATATGGGTGTTTGGTTTAACACATTTTGGGAGGCCAAGGCAGGAAGATCACTTGAGGCCAGGAGTTCAAAACCAGCCTGGGCAACATAGTGAGGACCCCCCATCTCTAAAAAAAATAAAAGGTGTGGTGGCACATTCCTGTAGTCCTAGCTACTCGGGAGGCTAAGGTAGCAGGATCATTTAAGCTGAGGCATTCAAGGCTGCAGTGAGCAATGATTGCACGATAGCATTCTAGCCTGGGTGACAGAGCAAGATCCCTTCTTTTTGAAAGAAAAATAAAACAAAAAATTGAAAATAAAGGACCTCAGTAATATATTTAGGTAAGCCCAAACCCTCAAGTCATGCTTTTCTCTGGCTTTTCCTCCTTAATCCAGAGAAGCAGTTTAACATTGTTGTGGTTAGAAACCATCTCTGGGAAGGAGGAGGAAGGAAGTTGCCATCACTAATACCTTTGGCCAACTCCCAGCTGTAAACCTTCCTTGTGGGGTGGGGAGCTTTAGCAAATAGCTTCTCACCTGGGGATCATAAATCCAGAGCCAGACTAAGAGCTGTCAGCTCCATTGCCAGCAGCTGCCGTGTTTTGAGGGCTGGAGTGAGTTGTCTGTTGCATGTTATACCTTGCCCATCCATTCCTGAAGGGCTGAAGGGAAGGAAGGGGAGACGGGAGAGGATTATTGTATTTGGAAGGACCCTTTTCCTCATGGGAAGAATGGGGAGGGGTCTGAACAACTATCAGGAAAAGGCTCTTTGAGGAATTTGCCATGAAGAGTCCATGCTTTTTCTTGACAATTTTCTGGAGAGAGGAAGCCACAGATACCCTGTATCAGTCAAGAGAGGCTGAGCATGTGGCATGTGTGTGGACATTTTTTGCCTGTTGAGGTGGCTCACTTCTGAAATCCAAGCACTTTGGGAGACTGAGGCAGGTGGATTACTTGAGCTCAGGAGTTCAAGACCAGCCTGAGCAAGAGTGAGACCCTGTCTCTAGTAGAAATAGAAGAAAACAAAAACAAAACTAGCCGGGCATCATCATCATCATGGGCACCTGTAGTTCCAGCTACTCATGAGGCTGACACCAGAAGATTGCTTGAGCCCAAGAGTTTGATGTGAGCTATGATGATGCCAGGGCACAGTACTCAGGGTGACAGAGTGAGACTATCTAAAAAAAGAGAGAGAGAGAGAGAGAGAGAGAGAGAGAGAGAGAAGCTGAGCAACACTGCAGTAACAAACAATCTCAAATCTCAGTGGTTTAACACAGCACAGCCTTATTTTTTGCTTCCTGTATATGTAGCCATCATTGGCTGGTGATGGTGGGATGGCTCTGTCCATGGTGGTCACTCTGGGACCCGAGATGATGGGGGCTGTACTGAACCATAATTATTGCAGCAGGAAAAGGATGTCATGACAAATCTACTGGTGGTTCTTAAACTGGTAGAGTAAGTAACATATGCCTGGGAAGTGGCATATGTTACTTTTGTTCCCATTTCATGGGTCAAAAGAAGTCCAATGGCCATGCTAACCTCAAAGAAGATGAGAAGAGTGGTCTTACCACCCTGGGTCACAGGAGATGAGTAGCCAAGTATTTGTGAATACTGCTGCACTCTGCCAATCCTTTGTTTTTCTTTTTGAGACAGACTCTCACTTTGTCGCCCTTGCACTTGGTAGAGTGCTGTGGTGTCACAGCTCACAGCAGCCTCAGACTCTTGGGCTCAAGGGATTCTCTTGCCTCAGCCTCCCAAGTAGCTGGGACTACAGGCACCTGTCACAACGCCTGGCTATTTTTGGTTGTAGTTGTCATTGTTGTTTAGCTGGCCCAGGTTGGGCTCGAACCCGCCAACCTCGGTGTATGTGGCTGATGCCATACTCACTGAGCTACAGGTGCTGAGCCTCTGCCAATCCTTTGTCTTCTTACCTAAGGAGAGGAAGTCCCAGGGAGGGTGTTTTCGTTCATTCACTTACTGAACAAATATTCATTCAGCACCTACTATGTGCCAGGCATATCATGGTGAACAAAACAGATGGAAATCCTTGTCCTGCTGGAACTGACATAGTAGGGCTAAGGTGGGGACTAACAAGTAAGAATACAGGTATAATACAAGCCATACAATATCAGGTGGTGGTAAGTGTGATAGAAAGGAACATAGAATAAGGGGCAAGTGAGGGGCCCCTTATTTTAGATTGAGTGGCCTCCCTGAGGAGGTGACATTTCTGTAGAGATCTGAAGGAATCAAGGGAGGATAGCCAGAAGTAGAGAGTTACAGGTAGGGAGGACAGCAAGTGCAAAGTCCTTGAGATAAGAATATACTTGAAATGTTGGTGGAACAATGAGGAGGCCCATGTGGCTGGAGCAGAGTGAGCAAGGGGAATAGAGGGTAAGAGACGATGAGGGTAGGGGGCTGTTGGGAGGGACCTATACTTTGGTGGGGGATGATCTTATAGGGACTTTAGATTTAACTTGCAACTCCTGGTACACCCCCTGTCTCTCTTTCCTTCATGGTCACTTTATTCTACTGTACTTTTGACCTTATACTCTGTATAGTTGACCTATATATCTTGTTCTCTGATTTCTCCCCTGTATAATGTCATGTCCATGAGAGTAGAGATTTTTTTAAACTGGTTTTTTTTTTTACCCTTCATAGCCCCAGACCTAGCACATAGTGGGTGTTCAGTAAATCCTTAGTAAATGAATAAATTGATGACTGAATGGGTTGCTATGGAGGGTTCTGAGCAGAGGAAGAATAAGACTTTACTTGGGATTCACAGTCATCTTTTTGTCCCCTTTGGGGAGGGCAGATTGGCAAGGGAGCCTAAGGGGAGCAGAGAGGCCAGGGCAGAAGCTTGGCACCTGTGGCTCAAGCAGCTAAGGTGCCAGCCACAAAAACCTGAGCTGGTGGGTTCAAATCCAGCCCGGGCCCTCCAAACAACAATGACGGTTGTAAACAAAAAGTAGCCAGGCATTGTGGTGGGTGCCTGTAGTCCCAGCTACTTGGGAGGCAGAGGCAAGAGAATTGCTTGAGCCCAAGAGTTGGAGGATTCTGTGAGCTGTGATGCCACAGCACTCTACTCAGGGCAACAGCTTGAGGCTCTGTCTCAAAAAAAAAAAAAAAAAAAAAAAAGAGGCCAGGGCAGAGGTGATTGTACTCATCCAGGTGAGTAATGATGGAGTCTGGACAAGGGCAAGGGCCAAAGAGGTGGAGAGAAATAGGTAGATTCACTCAGTGCTCCACGAAGGTGAGAGTATCCCTTGAATTCAGGAGTTCAAGACCAGCCTGAGCAAGAGCAAGAACCCATCTCTTCTAAAAATAAAAAATTTAACCAGTAGTTGTGGGCACCTGTAGTCCCAGCTACTTGGGAGGCTGAGGCAGGAGGATCAATTGAACCCAGGAGTTCGAGGTTGCTGTGAGCTAGGCTAACACCATGGCACTCTAGTCTGGGTAACAGAGTAAGACTCTGTCTCAAAAAAAAAAAAAAAAGAAAAAAAAAAATTCTGGGTTAGTTCCACACCTGCCATCTCCACCTGCTCCCAGTGTGGACTTCTGCTTCTGCTCACTTTGACTACTTTGACAAATATCTCTTTTCTTTCTATCTTTTTTTTGGGGCGGGGGGTGGGGGGGTGGACAGAGTCTCATTATGTCACCCTCAGTAGAGTGCTGTGGAATCATAGCTCACAGCAACCTCATACTCTTGGGCTTCAAGCAATTCTCTTGCCTCAGCCTCCCAAGTAACTGGGACTACTGGCACCCACCACAATGCCTGGCTATTTTTAGAGGGTCTTGCTCTTGCTTAGTCTGGGTAAAGAAATATTTCTTAAGCACCTACTTTGTGGTAGGAAGGGTACTAGGCTATGGATATAAAGATGAATAAGGTCCCTGACTTCAATTAGATCAGAGTCTCATCCATAACACTTAGGACATGCATGATAGGCATGCTGATAGGGATATTTCTGGATTATTATGGGGGCACAGAGCAGGAGAACCAAAACCAGCTGGGGTGTGATGTTTCCCAGAGGAAGTGATGCAGAAGCTGAATCTTTTTTTTTTTTTTTTTTTTTTGAGACAGGGTCTTGCTCTGTCTTCCCTGCTAGAGTGTGGTGAATAATCATAGCCTCCAATTCCTGGGCTCAATTGCTTCTCCTGCCTCCACCTCCCAAGTAGCTGAGACTACAGGTGTGCACCACCACACCCAGCTAATTTTTCTACTTTTTGATAGAGACGGGGTTCTAACTCTTCCTCGGGTTGGTCTTGTGGCCTCAAGTAGTGATCCTCTCTCCTCTGCCTCCCTAAATGCTGGGATTATAGGTGTGAACCACCACGCCTGGCCTTAAATTGAGTCTTTTTTTTTTTTTTTTTTTTTTTTTTTTGAGGAAGAGGTTTTCAGTGTTGGCCGTGGTTGTGTGG
>CAUYPK010041112.1:0-45865 GCA_963574355.1 Loris lydekkerianus
ACTAATTTATGTCTTTCACATGAAAGCTGTAACCGAGTTATAACCTAAGAATTGTGGAAGGGGGAAAGAAGGGGAGGGAGTGGGGATGTGCACAGAGGAAGTGTGATTGGTGGGATTACACCTGCGGTGCATCTTACAAGGGTACATGTGAAACTTAGTAAATGTAGAATATAAATGTCTTAACACAATAACTAAAAAAATGCCAGGAAGGCTATATTAACCAGTGTGATGAAAATATGTCAAATGGTCTATAAAACCAGTGTATGGTGCCCCATGATTGCATTAATGTACACAGCTATGATTTAATAATAAATTTTAAAAAAGGATGAGATTATGCTTCGGGTTCCTAAGAATCCTGAGAGATTCAGACATCAGTGGTCTCTGGGAGGTGATCCCCAGGAAAAGCCACTTGGGAAGAAGGACAGGAGCCAGGAGAGGGGGAGGAGACGGCAAGGGTGTGTTACCCAGCAGGGTTTTCCCACTGAGGGCACCTAGCACCCAGTCCTTCTTTGTGTAACCTTGCCTGGGGGGCGAGGAAGCTGGGTATTACGCCGGGATTCCCATCAGTCACTGACTGAAGGCCACATCTGGTGCCTTAACTCTTTAGCACCCCAGCCTATTTGGCACATGGTCAGACTGGGCTCCATCAACCAGAAAGAGTCCTAAGACAGATTTGGAGATGACGGCATTTGGAAGCTGGGCAAACAAGTGTAGAAATGGTAAGTGGTGGTGGGGTGGCCAGGTTACCACCAAAGTCTTCTATATGCATGATTCAAAATTCTCAACATCTCAATAGACAATAGCTATTTATAATACACCTCAGTGGTCCAATCAAGCCTGCCGCTCCCCCCCCAGGGTGTGACACAACCAATAAAGCAGAAGGGGATGCCTGTGGGCTGGTGCCATGGGAGTGCCATGGTGCACCAGCAGCCCCATGGCAGGTGTTGGGTGCTTCCTCCTTTATAGATGGGGAAACTGAGGCCCATGGAGAGTGAGAGCCTTGTTTCAGGTCATGGGTCAAATCACATTAGCACTGGCCTCCTGTGGGCCATACTGCTGCTCCCACTGGCCCAGGATTATACAGTTTTCATCCTGTACCTGAATTAAAATTCTGTCTTTGGTCCCCACCATGACTGTGCAGGAATTTGTTTCCATCTGTAAAATGTCAAGGCTGAATCTTTTATGCTTTGCCCTGGGTCTGTGCCCATAATGAACTTCATCCAAGCCATGTGGCTGCCTCCAGCCCCTGAGACTCATTGGAACAAAAGGAATAATTCTCAGTGGCAGGAAGGAGCAAGGGAATGGTTTTACCACTCTTTTCCTGCACGACTCAGACTGGAGAAAGAAGAGGAGGGAATTGGCAGGAATAGAAAAGGTTGCAGTCATGCCTGCGTGAAATACAAGAGGTTGTCCACCCAGCGGGTCAGCTTCAGGCTACCAGAAGCCAGAAACTCAGTGTCCTATTTCCTGCATCAGGGTTGGGCACTGCCCCTGCTCGGCTCTCTGAATGCCACAGCCACATGTGTCCATGCTGGTGACAGAGAACAGAGAGACACCAGCTTTCTCCCTCCTGCTGTTCCAGGCCATTCTGTAGCATGAGCAGGAGAGAAGCCTGGGAGTATGCAGGCAAGGAGCTGTTCCCGAGTTATTCCACGGGCAAGGGGGCAATCTATCTTTTATGGTCCATGTTTAGTTCTCAGAGGCAGGTAAGCCTTTATCTTATTCTCATCATTTTTTAAATGTTATTTTTTACTGTGATAAGATACAAATAATGTACAATTCTTAATTTTGTTTTAAATTATTTGACCCTCTTTAAAGGCATGATTTGGTGGTATTAATTATGCCCACAATGTCGTAAAACCATCACCACTCTCTGTTTCCAAAGCATTTTCATAACCCCCTACAGAAACTCTATATCCATGAAGCAGCAAAGTTGTGCATGGCACACCTGGGGCTCCAGTTAGATTCATGTTCCTAAAAGTGTGGGAGAAAGGACACCCTTTAGTATATTTTTAAATCTTTGTGAGGAAGGTACTATCATTCCCATTTTACAGGCAAGGAAACTGAGGCCTAGAAAGCTACTGGGCACCACCTTTACCCCCAACTGGCTGGTCCATTATCTCACCACATTCTGCTGGAACCATTCCATAAGCGAAGGAGTCAGTGTTGAGTCTTGGGCTTCCCTCTGAAGGCAACTGGTGGGCTGAGGTGGGTCGTCAGGGATTTTGCCCTCTCATCTGGCTAATTAAGTGTGATTTGGGGGTTCCCGAATAAGGTAAATATGAATCCTATCTGAACACAGAGCCAGGCCAGTTATGGCTCTCATGTTTGGGAGGGATGTGGGGAGTGGCAAGAGTCGGGGCTGGGGCAGTTCTGGAATGGGGACGCCACTCTATGTCTTTTTCTGCCTTCCCATGGAATAAAGAGAGCCTTTGAGGAGAGGGGAACCTGGAGACCATGGAGCCCCCTCCTCACGCTGAAAGGGCAGGAATTGTGGCAGGCACTTGCCCCTAGACAGTGGCAGAGTCGGTGGCCCTAAGCCTGGCATGGTGCCAGGACTCTCCATTTCAGCAGGATTGCCAAAGGGGAGGCAGATGTCCTCAAGAAACCTCTTTCCACATCCCAGTGCCCCAGAGAGAACCAGGCTGCAGGCACTGGGAGAGAGGGTCCTTCCAAAAGACCAGGAACAATGGCTCTGGATATTTACAGATATCAGTAATAATAACCCCCATTCACTGAGCACCCTCTGTGTGCCGAGGAACTCCCTGAGAGCTCTTTGTAATTATTCTTCCCGACTCTCCTGCTGCCGGTAGGTATTATGCTCTCCATTTTGCAGTTGAGTAAAGCCCAGAAAGGTGAGGTGTCAGAGCTGAGGTGCAAACTCCGCTGAAACTCTTTTCAGCACTAGGGAAGGTACTATGCCCACTGCATGCTGTGCTGGCAGGGTGAGTGCGTGCGGGCTGGGAGATGGGCTTGTGGCATCCTGGGTGAAAGGCAACGGAGAGTGGGCTGCTCTGGGCACCACAGACAACTGTCTGCAGCTCCTGTTCCCCTGGGCTGGCTCTCCGGTGACCCGATGTGGGAGGTGCACTTGTGTCCAAATTGAGGCGAGACTTCACAACACAGCCAGGGCAGCTGCTGTGTCTTTGCAGATGCCTACCTGGAGGGATGTCACTTGGCAATAAGAATGCTAGTTCCCACAGAGTGTCAGGGGCTCTTAACCCCTGCAGTTCATTCAGGCCACATAGGAATTCTCCTGAATGTTTTCTGAGCCTGGGCTGGAAGGGGCTTGGAAAGGAAACTATAGGATTATGCAATTCTTGCTCAAATTCCTTTCAACATGGAGCTCTTGAGGGCCTGCTGTGGGGTGTCTCTGGGACACCAAGATGGCAGAATTCCAGGATTCTCCTTAGGCTGGGAAGGTTACATCCTAGCTACCCCACTGTGGGCTTTGGGGTCACAACTCTGGACTCAATCCTGGTTCTGTTTCTTACTAGCTGAGTAGCTCCGAGCAAAGAATGTAAAGTCTCAGAGCCTCCTCTACCACCTCTACCAAATAGGGGGAAGAAGAGGACCCGGCATGGGATGGAATGAAGCAGCCCTACACTGGAGAGGGCCATGCTGTGGCGCCCGGCAGGTAGTCAGTCCCCATCCATGGCGGTTATCACTGTGGTTCATTTTAATCTTTTGGAATAGCAGTTAAGCATATTTGCCAGATAAAATACAGGGTGCTCAGTTAAACCTAATTTTTAGTCAAATACTGAACAATTATTTCCTGGTTGTCTGAAATTCAAATTCAACTGGGTGCATATGTTTTTGTTAGCTAAATCTGGCAAATCTAGATGCCAGGTAAGTTACTTCACCATTCTGCAGCTTAGTTTCCTTATTGGCAATCCCAGAAAACAAGAGTGACTGTTTCACAGGGTTATTATGAAGTTAAATGAGTGTACTTGTGTGATGTACTCACCACGGTGGCTGGCCTGCTAGCATCACAGGTGTAGTGCAGTGAGGGTTAGCTCTCAGAGTGAAGGTCCTTTGCTGCGTGCCAGGGGGCATGCAGAGGGCAGGACAGAAGGGACATTTGGGCCCTGCCTTGGAGTCCACCACTACTCAGGTCTGGAGCCCACAAAGTTCTCCTTCAGGGGGAAGGAAGGGACTGCAGCTGACCAGCCTGCTCACTCTGATTCATTTGCCCACTGCCCCCCCAAGCCTAGCTGCCCTGCCTTGTTCTTGCCTGTGCTGCTTATGAGCCCAGCCCTGCCACCTTTCTGCTCTGCCTTCCTCCCACAGACATTCAGGCCCTGGGTGGCCTCACCTGCCAGGAATATGCCTCTTTTGTGTATACACCCAGTCCACACTGGGGACGGTGCATGCCACTCTGTGCCAGGCCCTACACCATGTCACCATGGTCCCCTGGGATCCTTCCATAGCCCTTTGATGTTGGGTCAGTGTGGCAGTATAACAGGACTCTTTCCCAAGCAGCCAGAGCATCCTGGGGTGACAGAGAGGAGACCCACAGACTCCAGGGAGACAAGCTGTGTTGGTGAGGATGTTGGAGCAGCCTAAACACACATAACTGCTGCTGGGAGTATGAAATAATACAAAACCTTAGGTAGTATAAAATGATAAAAAGTTCTCATAAACATCAATATACATCTACCCTATGACTTCCACTTCCACTCTAGGTACTTAGTCAAGAAAAATAAAAAAGTAAAACTATGTCCACAAAAATGAGTTTTTACGGAAGTTTTATAAACTGGAAACAATCCATGCGTCTGTCAACAGGAGAACACACGTGCTGTGGGGCATCCAGAGAACAGAAGGCTGTGCGGCAACAGACAGAAACAGGCGGCTGAAATGTGTAGCAGCCTGTGTGTGTGCAGGGGCCATGGTGTGGGAACTAGGCCGGGGGATGAAGGGGAATGAGGGAAAGCTTAGAGGTGATTCTGTACCTCGTAAGGCCTGGGTTACATGGCTGTATGTTTGTCCAAAGCAATCATATTTTACACTTAAAATCTCAGTGTATGTAAATTATGCCCCAAACAAAACAATAGAACAGATTTCTCTGCCAATGCAAAATACATTCGTACATAAAATAAAATAAAGTGAAGTAAAGCAAAGCAAAACCAAACCAAACCAAACCAAATAATATAAAATAAAATAAAAAAGGCGTGGCGCTTGTAGCTCAAGCCGCTAAGGCGCTAGCCAGATACACCAGAGCTGGTGGGTTTGAATCCAGCCCAGGCCTGTCAAACAACAATGACAACTACAATCAAAAAATAGCCGGGCATTGTGGTGGGTGCCTGTAGTCCCAGCTACTTGGGAGATTGAGGCAAGAGCCCAGGCTTGAGCCTAGGAGTTGGAGGTTGCTGTGAAGCCATGGCACTGTACCCAGGATGACAGCTTGAGGCTCTGTGTCCAAAAAATAAATAAATAAAATAAAAAAGTGAGGAAGAGAACATATTTTAAAATCTCTTCCCTTCACTTTGGGTGCCCAGCACACTCACCCCATCCAGTTTAGATATCTCATTTTACAGCCCTAGCTACCGATGAGAACACTGGGGTTCAGAGTGTTTAATTAAGTTGCTTAGGGTCCTAAAGAGAACATTAGTTTCCATTTCACTCCAGATCTGCCTCGCTCTGCAGCCCACGCTGAGGACCACACCTGGGCTCCTGGGTCAGAGGTCAAGGGGCATAGTTGCTGTGCCAAGAGAGAAGAAAGTTTTTAACTCTTTAATAAATAAATTTAAATAATTAAATGTTATTAAACCAAATAGGTCATGGCATAGCAAATACTTTTTGCATTAATTTTTAAAATAAAAGACAATTTGTTTTGAGACAGAGTCACAAGTGTCACCCTGGGTAGAGTGCTATGGCATCATAACTCACAGCAACCTCAAACTCTTGGCTCAAGCAATCCTCTTGCCTCAGTGTTTCTATTTTTAGTAGAGACTGGGGTTTCACTTGTGCTCAGGCTGGTCTTGAACTCCTGAGCTCAAGCAATCCACCTGCCTCAGCCTCCCAGAGCGCTAGGATTACAGGTATGAGCCAGCCATTGCACCAGGCCTAAAAGACAATGTTTAAAAAATATCTTCCCCTTGCAAGAGTCAGGGTTAGGTAACAAACTCAGACTCCTGGGAGCAGGGGTGTGGCCTTCTCCATCAGGGTCAAGGAGACTTCTTCAGAAGAGATGGAGAATGAATTTGCTGTACTACTATAGCAGTATTGCTGCTCCCCATTCAGTCGCCCAGAAAAAGAAGTGTGTCTGGCCGCTAGGCCCTGCCTTGATCTGCACAGCCCACCAGACAAGCCCATCCTGCTTCCATCTGCTTTGTTCCCTGCTGTTATCTACAGGTAGACAGACAGAAAGGGACACATAGCTTCTAAACATGTTGCAAAAGCTCCACTGGTTTTTAACAGTATGCTGTAGGCTCCATCAATTTGGAAAATCAGAATTCTGATTCTTTTAATCTTCATGAGACCAACATGTCAGGGAGGGATTGGAAGGAGTTTTCCCATGACCTTTACAGCTTATCAAACGCAGACAATATTTGCCACACTGCTTTTGCCTCTTTCCCTGGTGTCGGGACTCTTCAATCATCTGATCCTTAGGTGTAGTGAAGATCAGGGTGGGCCAATTACCACAAATGGCCTGCAGGCCTGTTTTTGTACAGCCTGTGAGCTAAAAACTATTTTTACATTTTAAATGGGCTGAAAAAAATCAAAAGGAGACTAATTCATGAATTGTGAAATTTATATAAAATTTTAATTTCCATGTTCATAGAGTTTTACTAGAACATAGCCCCACTCATTCATTTATGTATTAAATGAACAAAAATGGCAGAGCTAAGTAGTTGTGATGGAGACTACATGGCCCACAGAGGCTGACTCTGTACAGAAGAAGTCTGCTAAACCCTGGCAGAGAACATACCTTGCCCACAGGACAAAGGGACTCCACAAGGATAGTCAGAGTGACCTGGGAGCAATCTCTAGGGCAAGCTCTCTGGGGTACAAGCTGACCCCCACTCCCTGTACAGTGTGAGTGGTGCACCCAAATCCTACTTCCTGTGTCCCAGGGCTGGGGTGGGGTGGGTGGGAGTGAGGCTGGTTTCCCAAATTCTACAGTTCCAGGTAGTCAGTTCTCCCCGCACTCCTCTGAACAACTGACCCTGAACTCAGAGTCCTATATGGCAGATGTAAAAATGGCCTTGTTCTCACGGGACACATACTTTCGGTCTGGGCACCAAAGTTTCTGATTAAAAAAAAAATGATTTCTTTTTTTCTTTTCTCTTTTTCTTTTCTTTTCTTTCTTTCTTTTTTTTTTTTTTTTGAGACAGAGCCTCAAACTTTCACCCTGGGTAGAGTGCTGTGGCATCATAGTTCACAGCAACCTCCAGCTCCTGGGCTAAAGCAATTCTCTTGCCTCAGCCTCCCAAGTAGCTGGAACTACAGGCATCTGCCACAATGCTTGGCTATTTTTTGGTTGTAGTTGTCATTGTTGTTTGGCAGGCCTGGGCTGGATTCAAACCCGCCAGCTCTGGTGTATGTGGCTGGCATCTTAGCCACTTGAGCTACAGGCGCTGAGCCTAAAAAAAATGATTTTTTGAACAACTATTTAATTTCCAATTTGGAAAAATGTGCTTAGAATATACTACTGGTTATCCTAAGTGAAAATACGCCTAGTTAGATCTAGACCAGGTTTATTCAGGCAGAAAAACAACAACAAAGAGTGTTGGATGAATTCATGCTCATTCTCTTTAAAGTAACTTGCAGCTGAATCATCAAGGTATGACATACTCTCATAAGCTTCAATGAGTAGCAAGTCTTCACAGGAAGGGAGTGGGCCTATGACAGCTCCCCTGTGTCAGAGCTAGGTGAACTTGAGCAAGTTGTTTGGCATCCCTGAGAGTGCTTGAGGGGAGTTTATTTGGTTGGTGGTTGATGTTGCCTGAGTGAGCCTGGAAGATGGGAGTCTGTTCATCATTAAAATGATGAGAATATCACCCACCTCACAGGTTGCATGAGGATTTGGAAGATCAAGTTCCTGGCACATGTATGCAACTCATGCTAATTCCTCCTCATGCCTAGCTTGTGTCGACGCTGCCCTAGAGTATGATACCCACTATTAATTGACAAAGTAGTTTTCAAAATGTGAAACATTGCTCATTTCTTGTCGGCCTCATTGGCTTGAAAAATTTAATAGAAATCTGACCATTTAATAGAAAAATATAAAAATCATAATGATTTTATAGATTGTTAGAATCACTCAGCCAATTTACACAATCCAGGAGCAAAGAACATTTTGCTATCTTAAAAAACTTTCTTGCTGGGCGTGGTGGCTCACTTCTGTAATCCTCTGGGAGTGGATGGCTAGCTTGAGCTCACGGGTTCAAGACCAGCTTGAGCAAGAGTGAGACCCCATCTCTAAAAATAGCCAGGCATTGTGGCGGGTGCCTGAAGTCCCAGCTCGGGATGCTAAGTCAAGAAGACCACTTGAGCACAAGTGTTTGAGGTTGCTGTGAGCTGTGATGTCACGGCACTCTACCAAGGGCAACAAAGTGAGATTCTGTTTTTTAAAAAAATACTTTTTTCTTTCTTTCTTTCTTGTTCTTTTCTTTTCTTTTCTTTGTTTTTTTTTTTTTTTTTTTTGGAGGCAGAGTTTCTCTGTTGCCTGGGCTAGAATACAGTGGCATCATCATAGTTCAATGCATCCTCCATCTCCTGGGCTCAAGCCATCCTCCTGCCTCAGCCTCCTGAGTAGCAGTCTGGCTCTTGCTCAGGCTGGTCTCAAACTTCTGACTTCAAGAGATCCTCCTGCCTCAGCTTCCCAGAGTCCTAGGGATACAGGAATGAGCCACTGTGCTGGACCAAAAGTTCCTCTTTTCTTATGTGTACATTTCCCCCCCTCAAACCACTCAGAAAAAAATGAGTGGCCTTGGTCTCTGTTACAGTGTACCTGGTGACGTCCTGCCTTATGTTATTATCAGTCTGCTGTGGCCCCAGTGAATTCCCTAACACTGTGGGGCTTCCCTTATAATGCAAGTCCTGGGGAGCCAGGACTTGGAAGGCAGAGGCAAATGGCAGGGACTTGTGATCTCATCAGGGAGAGCCAGCATGACAGACGCAGCTGTACCTTCGTAGGCGCCAGACAGAAGATCATGTGGCCAGACCTCGCCTGAGACTGGCCAAGGCCTGAAGGTTGGCATGCTGGCTGGGCAGGGAGTTTAAGCTTCAACCGGATCATCTGAGCTTCATGTCCTCTGGACACTGCCCTCCCCACCATTAATGGGAAGGGGCCCCAGAATGTGGTGAGGTCTGGAGGGAACTCTGTGGGCACCCCGTCCAGATTCCCTCACAGCTGCTGTGAGTGTGAGCTGCTAACATCTCCCAGCTGCCTCCCCCTCTAGGGAGCTAGGCTGGGTCAAATGGCAGTTGTCAAGGAGTCTACGCAGACCCTCCCACCCAGAATTTGACCCTCCCACCCAATGATTGACTAAAATGGGAATACAAATGACCAGTGTCTCAAGGTGGGGCAACTGTAGTACAATGCACGCACTAGAGGTGGGGGTGGGGGCTGAAGCCCCCTCCAGCTGTGACTGTGGGCTTGCTTTGCTCCTTCCCCTGCCCCACCTGCTTCCTTTGCTCCTCTCTCCTGAGAGCATCACTCCAATTCACTTGTCTGAGACTCTCCATCTCAGGCTCTGCTTTAGGGCTCCCGGGTGCAGATGACCCTCACACTTTCCACTGATTGTGAGGGCTGCTGAGTACGTTTTGTCCCACTGATGGCGCCTGTCCTCGGTGATTCCCCCACCTCTGGTCTGATCCGCCTCCTCTCGAGGGTGAGCCTCAGCCCCTGGGTGTTCCATCTTCAGCAGGGACAGCTAACTACAGCTTCTACTCAGCCACATGTCGCGACTGCTCTTTGGGAAGCATTATACAGGAGCAATATCCTTCCTGCTTATTGAATCTCAGGATTCTATTTTCACACCAAAGACATCAAATAAATCCAGAAAACACAAGGCCTCTCCGTGGTTGACTTGAGGAAATGAATCCCATGGTTCCCCCTCTGTAGTTGTCCATCACTTACCAGCCTCATCTGCAACCTCAGACACGAAAGCAGAGATGTTTCTGCCAAGAGAAGCAGAAAGTTCCGCCTGGCTTTGATATGTGTCTGGAGATGATGAACTTGGAATCCTCTCCCCACTCCCATAGCCACTGGGTCTTTGGCTTTTGAGGGTTTCAACATCCTGTGCGACAGACGTCTGACCCGAGGGTCAGTAGCCTTTGTACATTTCCTGCTCAATAGTTCTTTGGCAGAGGGGACCACCAGAGAGCTATTGAGAGGAAGGTACCTGCTGAGGTCAAAATACATATATGCATTTCAATATCCATCAATAAATATTAGCCATGGTCACTTACGGGTTATGGGATTGTTGCTACTATTGATTCATTTGTTTTATGAGGGGTATACATGGCCAGCGCCCCACCCACTGTGCCACAGGCACTGTCCCCCCAAATTGCATTTTTTAATATAAATAATTTACTTATGGGCACATGTACATGTGTAAAACAAGACTGGAAGTTTGTACAACAAAATATTTGCAGGGCTTATTTTGGGGTAGTAGGAAGATAAGTTTAGAGACAGGGTCTTTTTAGAGACAGGGTCTCACTCTGTTGCCCAGGCTGGAGTGCAGTGGCTCAACCATAGCTCACTGTAGCCTCAAACTCCCAGGGTAAAGCCATCCTCATGCCTCAGCTTCCTGATTAGCTAAGGCTACAGGCATGTGCCACAATGAACAGTTTTTAAAAGAAAACATTTTTTTAAAGATGGGGTCTCACTATATTGCCCAGGCTGGTGTCAGATTCCTGGTTACTACTTCCCCCAATAAATATACATGTGTTTCACAAGAGTATCAGGACAATGAATGCTGTGTAGTGAAGAGTCCTTCTTCAGCCTCTGATGGACCTGCCTGCTGTTAACCAACACAGGTGCCCTCTCAAGGATGTGCCGACTGCCTTAAGCCAGAACAATGGGACGTGCCTATGAGGCTGGGTGAGACACTGGCACTCAGTGATCCAAGCCTTTCTAGGTAGAAGGAGAAACTTGCCTCAGGACGTAGGATAGATGGTAGAGTTTGTCCCCTTGGGGATAGCTGTATGGGAGGGGAGCCTGCAGAACCTGCTCCTGGCCACCAGCATGCTCCCACCACCAGCCTCCCTGTGGAAGGGCCTCCACCTGCACTTTCTACTGCCCACCCCTTGCTTGCCTTGGGCTACGGCTCCAGGTCATCTGCTCCAAGTTCCCCCTGTGCCTTTGTGCCCTCATGTGTGGGAGCCTTTGGGGCTCTTATTTTTTGTGAGAACAGGAGGGATGAAGTAGGGGATCTCTTTTTTTCTCAACACGTTGACTACAGACTAGAAAAAAACTTTTTCCTTAGGGTCATGGTATTTTATTAAGAAAGAGTAAAAACTTCCAAAACATAAATGATCCTTTGTAATTTAATGAAAATTTTATTTTTTATTGTTTTCTCTGCATGAGTTATATGCAATGCACATGGTGCTACAATCAGCTTTTGCTCTAAACACCATGTGAGTTGTACATGACTCACAACATACTTATTGAATTTGTTTATGAGAATTGAGTCATTTGTCATTCTACAAGTATTTATTTGTGTCCAGAGTGGTCCTTGGTAGTCCTGGATGATGACTAAATCATACCCCCTAAGTACGTGTAACAATGTCACATTGCCAAATATTATCATAGTGATCTAGTTCAAAGAGTCACTAGACATTCAAGGGGAAACACACAGGCAGCGCCATAGCTCAGTGGGTAGGGCGCCAGCCACCTACACGTAGGCTGGCGGGTTCAAACGGGCCTGGGCCAGCTAAAACAACAATGACAACTGCAACAACTACAAAAAATAGCCGGGTGTTGTGGTGGGCATGTGTAGTCCCAGCTACTTGGGAGGCTGAGGCAAGAGAATCACTTGAGCCCAAGAGTTTGAGGTTGGTGTGAGCTGTGACACCATGGCACTCTACTCAGGGCAAGAGTTTGAGACTCTGTCTCAAAAAAGAAAAAAAAGAGAAACACACAATCAGAAGTTATGGTAATCAGAGAACACAGTCCAACACATGTGGCATGCTTGGGCAGATTGGCTGGAGCAAGGGTGACAGGAGGTTGTTGAGATGTGTTAATTGACAGCGAAAATAATGAGCAGAGGCTTCCCAGCGTGCAGGCATGTTATAGACCTTGCCACCTATTCACCAATTCTATATGCTTTATGAGGCTCCGAGCTCAAAACTAGCATGAGTTAAATACAACTCACATGGCAGTTAATGTGCTAAAGTGATGTTTCAATTCTCTTTTTCTTCTCTCCTCTCAGTTACTCTTTTTCCTTCCATTTGTCCCACTTTTCCTTGCTTCCCAATTCAAAATAAAAATTATTAGTAATCATATTTATTATGATTATATAGTGTTATTACTATTTTCTAGTGTAGTCCTCCCTCAGCAGCTGCAGAGTTATCTAGAAACACAAGAGATAAGGTGGAGTGTGGTGTTAAAGTCTATGGTAAGACAATCAGCATCTGTTTTGCCAAAAGAACAAATATACATGGAATTAACCTGAGCGAGGGGACTCCTGATGATGATAAAATATTCTGAAATAAGATTCCAAAGTACTGTAATAATAAGGCCACAGTTCTAGATCATTGCACAGCGTGAATCATAAGTAAGTCCAGAGTGGCTCAGGTAGAAGAAAGCCCTAGAGGTAGGCTGGAATTCACTGACATTATCCTCTGGGATAGAATAAACATATTGCCACTGAGAATTGCCGGGTAACAAGGGTGGCTCAGAGGAACCTGGAGCACAGCCACCATGAGGTGGATATGTGAGCTCATTTAGGTTCTGAGCAAATTTTTTGAACTGGCAGTCTAGAGGTCAAACTGGGGTGTTTGGGGAGGGTTGGAGTGCTAGATGGTCAGCAATCTTCCTGCCATGCCCACTGAGCCTCAGGGAATCTGATAGAACTTCCCAGAAACCTAGCAAGGACTCTAATAACAGAGCAAAGGGGGTCCCAGGTGGGGAGCACCCTAATAGTAGGTTATCTTCTGGAGTACTAAGAAAGCTTGCAGGGAGGCAGGTTGTACACACTGTCAAAAGGAGACCTCAGAGTGTTACCAAGAATGTCAATTATTTTTATATTTATCACTGAGCCCATGAAAGTACACAAAACAACAGGTCCCCTGTGGTACAGAAGCTCACTCCAGTACTCGGAGACAGTTCTGGGAATGCTCAGGTACGAAGAACACCAGGAATCTGCTAAGGGTGAGATGGGGAGAGAGGCCTTTCGTGGTCCCGAGTGAGCAGCCCTACAACCCGTCCTCTGATGACCACAGGGAATCCCTGCTCTCCTCAAAATACTTTTGGGCTTTGGCCTGTCCTGGAGTGTGGCAGAAATCACCCAAGTGTCAGCACAGTCTTGGAGAATGTGGAGGCAGAGAGAGGCCCCACTAGGGGCCTCTTGACAACTGGAAATGAGGAGCAGAGGAGAAGGCAGCCTCTTAAAAGACTGAGAGACCAGAAACAAAAGGCTGCAGAAGGTTAGGGGCCGCTGTCTACAGAGACCCTGGCTTTGGAGCAAACAGCAGGAGCTGGCCTGGGACAGAGTTGCTGAGTGGGGCATTTGGCAAATCTTGTTAAGTTACTCAGAGCTGATGCAAGATTGTAGGACCAGAGGAGTGAACTTCTTGAAAATGTCTGAGAGCAGAAGTCCAGTAGGAATACTTGTCCTTGGGGTAAGAACCAGAGACTACCGAGAATTGGAGAACAAGAAGCCCCAGAGACTGGAGAGGGGCACCTGGGAGACCTAGGGAGTCTGCTGACATCTAATGTGTGGAGACTACGCTACGGGGTTTTGCCCAAAATCCAAAGATCCAGCAAGGAAGTGCTCAGGAGGGAAGTGGTATCTGGCAAATGCCTGCCCACATCGACCACAGTGAGAATTCTGTGCTCCAGTTAAGGTTTGTTCCCCAAACAGTCTCCACAAGTCAGTATTGCATTGGGACGAATGTCCTGGAAGAGGGGCAGCAGAGCCCGGAAAGGGAAAGGTATAAGGGGGGCTGCCCTGGTGTGGGGCAGGGGACAACAGAATGTCTACCAGAGAGAGAACAGAGGAAGTGCTGAGGTGCACACAAGAGCTGCCAGCCCCAGTGACCAGGCTAAGTCTGGGCAGTTAGCCTCTGTCATTTTTATCCTTTTTCTAGTGGCTCCCATCACCACCACTGTCCCCCTGCAACCCAATATCCTGCGAGAAAGGCCTAGCCACAGACTGAATGTCATTTATATTGCTCTTAACTTTCCCAGTCCTTGCAACTTGAAACATAGAGGGGTAGTAGAAAATCTTTGGCCCCAGTGGGAGGAGATATTAGGAGGGTGAAGCCTCTGTTCTCTTCTTGTCCCTGATGTTAATGAGCTTGGGAGAGGGAAGGGCTAGGCCAAGAGAGCTGGGATGCTTATTCTGACCCTCTCTCCATTCCTTTCTTCCCATTTTGATTCTAACTCTTCTTCCATCTCTCAAAATTCCTAGACTGTGGAGATCCAGAGAGTATTTTTGTTTAAGCCTTCCAAGTTGAGTTGTTTTGGAATCTCCTCTCCCCGGACTTTGGAGAACTACTAGGCTAATGATCTCCGTTGCCTATAAACTGCCCCAGGAGCAGCGACAAGCTTCCAGTGTGGACGTGTGATGTGGATGTCATAGGATAGTCTAGAGCAGGCGCTCCTATGATTAATCTTTTGTCTACTCACCAAATCGAGTCCTGGAGTTCTGGGTGTCCTGTAGATCATGAAGGTATGCTGATCACTGTTGGGCATTGTGGATATCACTGATATCAGTCTCTCCTTTCCCTCTGGGTACCTGGAAATGGGAATTCCTGGGCTCCCTTGTGATGGGGTGGGGTCACAGGACTAGTTTTAATCAATAAGCAGAAAGAATGTGACTTCTTGGCTGGAACATTGAATTGCCTGTATGAGACTCTCTAGAATTTCTTCCTCCTACCTACATGACGGTGGCTACATTGTGGGGTTGAAGTCACCTTCAACCAAGGCCGCTGAGTGATTCCAAGGAACAGAGGCAGTGCCACCTTCAGACGTGTAGCATGAGCATGGAGTAAAATCTCCATGTATCAGTTGCTACTAGGTAGGTTGCTTGTTACTGCAGCATAGCCCAGCACATCCTGGGTGATAAGGAGATGCGGGAGAAAGAAACAAGGCTTTCTCTTTTGACATGTCTATCTGTGAAGAGTAATAATTTAAAAAGAAATGACATTAGGGGACATTTCCCACATCATCACCAACTGTGATTATTAGAAGACTAGCTAGAGGAGAAAAAAATAGAAATGTGTGATCTATGTAAAAGGATGCAAATGATATAATCATTTATGTGATATGCTCCTTATAAATGCCTAAGAACCAGATGGCTAGAACAATTCTGTCATGCCATTAGGCAAACTATCAAAGGCAGGGTGAGTTCCTTGAGAAGCAGGCTGTGAAAGAGAGATAAGTGTGTGAGAGGCCTGTTAGGGAGAGCCCTTGGATTTATGCAGTGGAAGGAAAGAGGGGAGGAGACTGACTTTCACACCTTTTTTTTTTTTTTTTTTCTTGCAGTTTTTGACCAGGGCAAGGTTTGAACCCGCCACCTCCTGCATATGTGGCTGGCACCCTACTCCTTTCAGCCACAGGCACCGCCCCTTTTTTTATGGGAGCTTCAGCCATCCCTATGGGGTGTCAGTCCTGAACTGAAGATGGGGTGAGGCTGGGGCTGCAGGGAGTTTGGAGGACTCTACAGAGCTGTCCTGACTTGTGGCAAGAGGGCTGGATCTTTATGCCCCTGTGTAGATCCATCACTGAATGTGGTACCCCAGGTTGGGGTGAAGGTGGCTTTGGGTCCAGTGGCTCTCTGGTTAAAACATGTCTCAAAGGCGACCAGGGTGTTCAGATCTGCAGCCTGGGCAGCTCTCAGAATGAATGTATAAAACTCAGCAGGACAGCCTACTGTAGCCACTACATCTTTCCCAGGGGTAAACTTTCTCTCAGGACAAGCAAAGTAACCAAAAATGAGGATTTGTCCTGGGGTGTCCTAGGGAGTTAGCTGTATTACTGAAAACTCAAGCTGTCCTGAAGAAGCTTTATGAATGGGCTGGGCCCAAGATGGCATCCTTCCTTTTCAGTCAAAGAACTACTGATTAATCCTTACTGAATTACATACTTGAAAGTGTTCCACTACTGAGATGATGTGAGTCAAACTGACCAGAAGGCACAGACCCCACAGCTGAACTTGCTGAGAGCTGGAGGTGCTTTACTCAGCAGGTGATCCGCACTGAAAAAGATCAAAAAGGCCTTGAGGCTCCGCCCTCACTTCTAGAATTAATCAGTCCACTGGTAAGACATGCACTCACACACCCACACGCAGGCTGCTCTGGTAATTCTGAAAATCTTCCTTTAGGAAGGTGTACTGATGCAGAAATAAATGTGGATATTTCAAACCTACCCTAAAAAGCTATTTATTAGGGCTCATCGTATATATACACATGTGCACACACACACATATATACATTATATGTATATTTTAAGTTCTATTAAGTGACTGCATGTCTCACTTAAAATTAATGCTATCTGGTTCCTTTGGGTTGGTAGCTACACAAAATCTGACGGTGGTGAGGGCAGGTCAGCAGAAGAGTGGGCCCTGAGCAGCTAGCTCCTGATTCTCCTAGGAAAAGAAGTTTCTAGTAGAAACATACCATTCAGGGAGAGAGAAGTCCTGGATTTAGACTTAGCTCTGCCTTCTGTAGTAGTGTGATTGTAGACAAAATGTTGACACTCTTCTTGCCTTAGTTTTCTTTCTTTCTCTCTCTCTTTTTTTTGAGAGTCTTACTCTGTCACCCTCAGTAGAGGGCTGTAGCGTCATAGCTCACAGCAACCTCCAGCTCTTGGACTTAGGTGATTCTCTTGCCTCAGCCTCCCAAGTAGCTGGGACTACAGGCACCCGCTACAATGCCCGGCTATTTTTTGTTGCAGTTTGGCTGAGGTCGGGTTTGAACCCGCCACCTTTGGTTTATGGGACCGGCGCTCTACTCACTGAACCACAGGTGCTGCCCCTTGCTTTAGTTTTCATCTTGCAAAAAAGCAGGTAGAGTGACTACGTGTTACTAAGCATACCTAACATGTCTTCCAGAATTACAAGTGTTATATTAAAATTGATCAAGGTTAGTAAAATTATTTTCTTCTGCTAGTTACAACAGGGTTGGAAAACAGTGATGTTCACAACCTACCTTGTTTTGAGGCATGGGAAGATTTAAAGTGACTTTCAAGGCTAACAGACTTGCATTACACTGAACTATAGGGGAACCAGAAAATGGAGAAACCCTCCCTCCCTCCATTCCATCCCCACCCCTCTCAAGGGCTGTGCTCTGCCAGAGTATCTGGACCTCAAAGAGCCAGAGCAGCAGCTGAAGCTGCAGAGAACCCACCCAGCCTCTCTTAAGGATTCCTCTGGGGAAAAAAGCATTCCATTTCTTTGATTAAATAAAGACATCTCCAGATAGGAGGCTACATACATTTGAAGGTTTGCTTCCTCTAGCACATAGCTGTACTCAAATTTGAAATGTACCAGAATCCCTTGGAGGGCTTGTTAAAATATAGATTGCTATCCCAGAGTTTCCACAGGCCCTGATTCCACAGGCCCTGGTTGGAGCCCAGTTTTGCATCTCTAACAAGTTCCCAGGTAATGCTGATGTTGCTGGCCCAGGGACCATACTTTGAAAACTACAGCTCCAGAAAAATCTCAAGTATTCATGAAAATGGGGGGAATAGATGGAGCAAGAATTTTTTAAAAAGCTTTAAAAATTTTTGTTATAGTGTCTCTTTAGGAACTTTTTCTTTACTCTTCTGAAACCCAGACACTAATATGGAAAACAGGAGTGAAGAAAGTCTTGTGATCATTACTACCTATTCCCCAAGAGTTCACCTTAAAAAAAATTCTTAATGCCAAAATAATGTGTCAGGTTTTAAAACCAGCTTTTAAAAAGTGCTCATCTGCTCAAGTTCACACATATGAAGATAAAATCTATATGCCTTTTAAAATGGGTCATTTTTGTGAAAGATAATGGAGCTCAGAGGACTATGGATTTTACCATTCTGACATCTTACTTTGTGCTTTGCAGATACTGGGACAGTGGGTAAAAAGACAAATACAGTAAAACCCTATTTGCCACCAGGATAAGTAGGGAGTGGGCGGCCATGGGAGGGGGCAGTGTGGTGGGAGATAGGACAATGGCCAGCAGGGGAAGTAACAAGGCTTTCATCTCCTTCCTCTCCAGCCAGGTAAGGGAGACAGAATTAACCCTTCTCTGACCTTTTGGAGATTCTCTCTCTTGCATTTTAGGGTAATATCTTGAAATTCTTGGATTCCTTTTCCTAAATCAAATAAAGAAAAAAACTACTTACACATCTCTGGAGGAAAATGTCTGTATTAAAAGCCAAAAAACCCCACAGAAATACAAGAAGAAATGCCCATCAGGCCACGTCACTGGGTAGATCAACTTGGAAAAGGTTCATAAAGTTCATTTTCAGCAGTAACAACAAATCGGTGTTAAATCCCCCCCCTTTAAAATAAATTAAAAAACAACAAACTTCAAATACAACTATGTTGGATACAAAGAGCTTCTCTTACTACAGCAATAGCAATTTAATATTTTTGTTTTGTTCTTTTTTTACTAAAACTTTCATTTAAAACAGTTATTAAATATATAAAACAAATACACAGGATTTGGTCATTTTCTGCCATTAATATAGGGCACGTGGGTGTGGGGAGGGAGGCGGGCAGGGGATGCAACAGAGGGGAAAGGGCCCCATTCCCCTTCTCTCGGTCTCCGGAGCTGCGGATCCCACCCTCGATCCGCGGGCTCGCAGACCGCTCTGGGAAACTGGGATCCCAGCGCAGCACAAACCTTCCTCGTCACGCACCGCGGGGCCTCGCGGCGGTCCCATCCCGGGAAGAACAACTAACGGTAACTACAGCACGAAGCACACCGGCCGAGTGTCCCGGCGGGAAAGGCACCCGCGAGCGCAAACACAGGACCGACGCAGGGAGGAGCGGAGCTGTCACTTGGTCACCACACCCGAGGTGACGGCCGCGGCGGCGGCGGCAGCGGCGGCGGCGGCGGCAGCGGCGGTGGTCCCCGCCTGCACTGCGGCGGGGGTGGCCGCGGTGGCGCTGGCAGTGGTCCGGCGCTGCTCCATGCCGTTGGGCAAGAAGCCGGCGATGATGGGCACCGGCCAGATGAGGGCGGCCACGCTCCACACGACGATGACCAGGGTCATGAAGCAGGCCACCAGCGTGGACTCGATGGGCTTGCGGTTCAGCCGCCAGCCCGGCTCGCCCTGCAGCTCCTCCAGGCTGAAGTCCAGGCAGCAGAAATGCAGCGGCTCGCCCTGCAGCCACAGCGGCCCCGGCGGCTCGGCCGCGGGGTAGGCAGGCAGCGCGGTGGGCGCCCCGGCGGTGGCGGTGGCGCCGGCGGGCCGGAGGCGACCCGGGCGGCGGCCGCGCACCCAGCCGCACCCCACGCAGAGGCGCAGGTCCTGCTGCGCGCCGCCCGCCGCCAGCCCCAGGTGCTCGATGAGGAGCGGCGGCCCCACGCGGTGGAAGGCGGCGGCGAAGAAGGCGCGGCCGTGCGCGTTGGTGGAGAAGAGCAGCAGGTCGCACTGGAAGCCCCGCGGGCGGCCCCAGCGCACCAGCAGCGAGCTCAGCATCTGCCGCTGCACGCTGATGTTGCACGGGGCCGCCGCAGGCGCCTCCTCCGGGCCCGGGCGCTCGGGGGGCCCGGGGGCCGCCGAGGCCAGCAGCCGCGGGGCGGTCGGCTCGCCTGCAGACGACGCGTTGACCGAGGCGTTGGGGGCCGCCCCGAGAAGGTCCGGCGCGTCCGCGGCCCCGCCAAGGGCGGGCGGCAGCGGGCAGGCGGCGGCCAGCAGCGCGGCGAGCAGGGGCAGCATGGCCTGAGGCGGGCGCCTACGCGCGCGGGGCCGGCGGCGGCTGCATGGCGAGCGGACGGCGGGGCCGCGGGAGCCGGTGGCCGGCGGAGCAACGGCGCGCCGGGCGCCTACCAGCCCACAGGTGCGGCTCGCTAGGCGCGGGGATCCCTCTAGACCCGGCTGCGTCCGGGGTTCCCCACAGCCCTCGGCGCCGGCCCCTGGACCGCCGAGCTGCTGAGTGGGGCCGGGCGCCTGCCGGGAGCAGGATTCCCCGGCCTGGCCCCGCCTCCCGCGCGCCGCCCCGCCCCGTCCCCGCTCGCCCCGCCCCCGCTCGCCCGGCGCGGGGGCTGGGGGGCGGAGTTCCGCGAGCGGGGGCGGGGAAGGGGGCTGGAGGCTGCGGGACTAGGTGCGGACCGGGCCTCTGAGGCCGGCGCGAAGGCCCGGCAGGTGCAGACCTGCCCTGCAGCCCTGGCGCTCCGAGGGAAGTGCGTCTTCGGAGGGAGGCTCCAGGCCCTCGACATCGCCCCTTTGTCACGCCTAAGGGAAGCCTGCGATGTCTCGCCCTAGTGCTCGCCCGGACCCCCCACCCCCATCTTACAGAGGGGGAAACGGAGGCCGAGAGAGGAGAAAAGCCCTCCGCCCCGCCACCCCACGAGCCGGAAACCCGCGACTCTTTCGGCCTTTGTACAGCGTCTCTTAAAATCTTGTATCTGGAGAGATTCGCTGGTTTTTAATGCAACGCAATAGACCCACTTGGGATTCTCCTCACAGCAAGCGAACCCTGAGGAAAATTCCAAGAACTCTGCGGAGTTTTGGGTGGAGAGTAGCTGGGGGGTGGGGGGTGGTATGAGTCCTGTAGCTCCGCTGTCCGGGGCAGTTCACGCACAGGAAACCTCTCATCTCGTGTGCGGAGGACACAGGTCTCCACTGACGGAGTGAACACACACTTATGGAAGACATATGTGTTGGAATCCATGTCAAGGGGCAGCTTATCCTCGTTGGGATATTATGTGGGAGGAAGGCTGCCAAGTATAAGGCGTCAAGAGGTCAGATTTATACTGAAAAGCACTTTCCTGGTAATTTGGCATCTTGCTCTTGGAAATAAACTTCACTGATGTCTGTCTTGAGGAACGACTGAGGGTTGAAGCCACTGTGCCCCCTGAGCACCAGGTATTCCTGAGCCTGAAAGGGAAGGGGTGGAGGGAGGAAAAAACAGGCCTCAACAAATGGCCCTCCCTGTAAACCAGCTAAGCTAAACCACAGGTCTGCACATGCTAGGCATCGCGGCTCATTACATTTCTGGAAGCGTTCGTTCTTTGTTTTCCAACAATGAGCAAATCCGGGCTGAGGAAATTGTAAAAAACAATCTCAAAATGTAGGTCCCCAACTTACCCCACCTCTTGCCAGTTAGGCAAGTCATTATTCTGACTTGGTCTCGATTACCCCTTCTGAACGGTGAGGTGGGTGGTACCTGGCTGGCAGGGGTGCTATGATATAGTAAGTGCTCCCAACCCAGCGTCTGCCTCAGAGGTGCTCGCGGGCTAGCTGCTGCTGTAGAGTAGCAGTGATGTAGCAGTCTGGTCCACACAGGCTATTGGGAATGGTCCTTGGGGTCTACAGAAAGGGTTAATTTTCCCCCAAAGGGTGCTGCTCCCCCTTTTGTTTCAGCCTTCATCACTTTTGAGCTTGGAAGTTGTACTGCCAGAGAGGACAATGTGAATTTTCATGCTTTTATTAAAAATTACTTCTCCTTTCAGCCTTGTACATCAGGAACAGAATCTTCTGTCTGATGTAGCAGAACTGTTTTCATCTGAGCTGTGTGGGTGGCAGGTGCTGAAGAACAGGGGCACTGGGTGGTCCTGAGGGCTGGGCTCCAGGGATGCATTTTGAGCCAGGCTGCTGTCCATAACAGCAGATGACATTCTTGGGGTTTCAGACAGAGACAGGGGCTTTCTGAGCTTTCCTGAGACTCTGCAGGCATTATCGGTGCAGCAGAGAAGGCAGCAGCTAAGGGAGAAACCATCTTTTGGGGAGCCACGCAGTTCCCTGCAAAGTTGCACCATTGTAGCCCTGTGTCCTAGCAACCTGCATTCTGCCCTCTTTTTCAACACCTCGCCCTTGTTCAAGGTGTAATTATCATTCAGATAATAACACAGCTTCTAGTTTCCAGATTGATTTGCTATCTTTTTGGATAACTGGCATTTGAGAAATGAAGATAATGTCAGTTATTTTCTATTTTATTTACCACTTTACCAGCAACAGGAAAAGTACCTAGCACAAGGTAGAGGCTCAGTAAATACTTGTTGATTGAACACATTTGCGTATTTGCTAGTAGCTCTGACTGGCTACCCGTCCTTCCCATGTGCCAGATGTTTGATACACTTCATTTCTAATCTTATAGTGATCCTATGGATTATGATACCTGTTTTACCAGTCTCAGAGAAGGTAAAGAACCTACCTGAGGTCCCATAGCAGTTAGTGGCAAAACCAAAATGTTAGTATAGTTTCCTCCGTCTGTAAAATTTGCACTGTTTAAAGAACTAGAGGCATTTCATTTCATGGAGGTTGAGTGGCAAAGTCTGCGCATGAATTAAAGGAGTGTATGTGCAATTCTATTTTAATTTGAAAAATAAACTTTCAGTTGAGTTTCTTTATAAAAATATATGTATTTTAAATATAACAACCTTATACAAAGGCTGAAAAATAGACGAGAAAGTATTTCTAGTCTCAGCTACCTGATATCTTTTTCTGTTTCTGCATCATTATTCTTTTCTGCATTTTTCGTATTCTCTAAAATGTACAAATACTTCTGCAAAGAAAAAAGAAAGAAAGAAAGAAAGGGAACAAAGAGAAAATTCTAAGTCCCACCACCTTTCCCACCCATTACTGCCTTGTGCTCTTCCCTTCAGCTCAGTGGGACCTGGAGGGCCAGCTAGGGGAAAGGGTGCTCAACCCACAGTTGTTGACTGACTACGTGAGTCTGCCTGTCATGGAGAGCTCTACTAGAGCTCTGGGCTGGGACCTGTTCATGAGCTGTGGTTCCTGCCACTCTCTGATCCATCTCCTATCATCTTCCCTTGCCTTTGCCTGTTCTGTTCCAGGTGTCCTGGCTTCCTGGCTGTTCCATATACACACTGAGCAAACTCCGGACTCAGGGCCTTTGCCCACGCCATATTTCCTGTGCTTGGGGCATGGTTCTTTCTGCTGTCATGCTTGCTTCATCGCTTTCTTTAGATCTCCGTCAGATGTCAGGTCTTCATAGAGGCCTTTCTGACCACTCTCTCTATATAGAGCCCGTCCCCACCATCCTCATCATTATTTCTCAAGCATTGATCCACTTCTTCTGGTATTCACAGGCCATGATATACTGAATTGTTTTCATTCATTTGTTTGATGTCCCTTCCTTTATTTGAATATCTGCTCCCTCAAAGCAGGACTTTATCTGTTTTGTTCAATGGAACAGTACGTGGTACAGTTCAATGAATAGGAATGAGTGAGTGAATTCAATAGATGGGATCAACCCAGCAGGCAGGATGTGGGCAGTGGCTCAGGGAGTGGAGATGGATAGAGCCATCTAGACTTCCTTACATCCAGTTTAGAAGAAAGGCAAATGAGACTCCTTCTATTTCCTCCAGTCCAATAATTTTTATAAAACAAATGAAAGACTTTGATAAATCTCTGTTTTGGCTATTAAACAGAAACAATAAATTTTCCTACATGGACTGTACTGTTAAAAAGCAATAATTAAGGACTTCAAAGAAAATAATTAGTAATGATGTGCAGTAATTTCATCTTTATTTCCTCTGTCTCTCTCCAAATTAACTCACTGTCCTTCATGAGGCCCACTGAAGTAGCAACTTTAGAAAATGTTCTCTGTGGGTTACTTGAATTCCTTTCATCCAACGACCTCTGAATGTGGCAGGTACACTAATTCATTAGTTCTCTTTTACTATGTGGGTGGAAGGAAGATATTACTGCTGCACGTGGTGGACTGAGAAACAAGCAAGAACCACAAAGGAATCATAAAAATAGGACAGAAAAGAGAATTGGTCAGAAACCAGTGGCTCAGCTATATCAAAGCCACTGGTGAAGGTTGTGGTATTTTTGTTGAATGTATATTTGGGGGAGGACTAGGAAACTGGGGAAAGAATGCTTTTCATACCTGTCTCCCTGAGAAATCCCATTTCTCAGATGAGGAGCTCAAGGCCTTGTTGCAGGAGCCGCTGAAGAGCTGGAGTTTGCCAGGGGGCGCTGGAGTGGAGGTCTGGAAACCGCCAGTTTGGCTGGTTTAGCCCCTGACAGTCTCTGCTCTGTTTCCATGCAGCACAGTGATCTCCTAGAGTGTCTCTGCCCAGTGTCCAGGGTGTGGACATTTATCTTTCCTGACCACCATGCTCAGAAGGAAGAGTTGCCTCTGCAGAATTCTGGCAGCAGTTAGAGCCTGCACAATTCATTTAGTAATTAATCATCGGTCCCCTTGGGACAAGGCTACTGTTGCCAGCTTGCATTGTTATTTAGACTTAATTCTGTCTGGCACATTAAATGCTTGCACCTAGATACCCTGTGTGCACGGTGGCAGGGGCCACTGCTTCTATTTCAGCAAAGACTTTTTGAGGAAATAAGAAGCCTCTGCTAGTCTAGAGAGACTTGGAGCGTCTAAGAGAGAACTGGGAGGAGGAAAATTGTGTCCATGTGGAAAGAACTTGAAGGGGAGAGAAATGCCTAGTGAATGGTCACCTCTTCTGGGCTTAGTCTGCCATTGGGACCTTTTCTAGACATAGCTGCCCCTTAACTGATACTTACTCTGTGTCAGACTTGAAATGACAAGCACCTGAAATGCATCCCACTACAGTTCCATGAGGAAGAGATTACTATGGCCATTTTACAGGTGGGGTAAACTCAGTGGGTTAAGTCACTTATATATAGTCAAAGTCATACAGCTGTGGAACCAAGCTTGTCTGACAACCTTGTTCTTAATTGCAGCCCTGCTAAATGGCCTCCCCCATGGCTAATACCCCTGTGAGTAGGTGGTTATCTTCGCATTTTACTGATGAGGAAACAGGTGCAGGATTGCTAGGCGTTGGGCAAGGGTCAGGTCATCAGCTCTCCTGCCTTCTGTCTACCCTACACTCAGTTCCAACTCATAAATTATGCCAACACTGAGATACTTACGGATGTCTTCTCAGTTGCTGCATCCTATTGAGGCTCTGGACTGTGGTTTCCCTGCTCACAGGTATGTCTCCCCACTGGCATCTTCTCCAGGAGGGCCTGGGCTCTGCCACTGCTCTGCCTTCAGGATCAGCATGGCACCTGGTACAGAGCAGCTGTTCAGTTACTGCTGGGAAAGAGCATTCAGCCTGCAGCTCCCAATACGCGTGGGAGCCTTTGGGTATGACATTGATGGATTTTTAAATAATGCATTTACAAATTACTTGGAGAGGTATTGAAAAAAGAGAAAAAAGATGGGGAAAATTGACTAGCCCACACTTATAGGGACAGAAGAGTGGTTTCTGTGAAACAACTGCTGTTACATACTTATTTCCATAGTTAATGTCTACTGGATGAACTTAATGGAAATGATTCCTTAAAAATTTTTTTTTTGTAAAATGGTAACATTTCTATAAAATTGTATGCCACTTAGAGTAATCTGGGGGGCAAAGACCTTTCAAGCAAATGATGTTTTGTGGTTCTTATATCTACCTTATAGCAAATTAAGATGGCATTTAGCATTTGTAATTGTAAAATCAAAGGACTTCAGTGTGCCAAACCTGGTGACAGCTGTGTCATCAAAGCCAAGGCAACTGAAAGTTCCTCATCAGCCAGTAACGAGCATCATAAAAATCTACTTCATGCTGCTTCTAAACAGCACCAACGCTCCCTTCAAATTAAATAATTGGCATTCCATTTACAGGGGGGAAAGTGAGGGGGAAGCAAAAGCCCATTTTGAGAGAGCCAGGAACATTGGAATGCATTTACCAAGGCCTTTCGTGCCTTCTAACTGCAGCCCTTCTTGGCTAGAGACCATGTGCTTGCAGAGCGTCTATAATTTGCCTAGGTGTGCTCAGTCACACAGGTGTCCTGCCTGGCAGTCCCTTCCTGTTCAGGTTACCTGAAAGTCTGTCCATTCTCTCTTTTTCTACTGTAGTTTTTAGATTTTGGAATATGAGAGAGTGTGACTATTAGCATGGCCTTTGGAGCCTGGCAAATCTGGCTCGGATGCACCATTTTATCTTGCTGTGTCTCAGTTTTATTGTCTATGAAATGGGCTTAATAGCTGCTCTATTATGAGGGGAAGATGAGATCATTGTTGTAGAACAATCAGTTCAGTGCCTGCATAGGGTACAGATTCAGTGAATGTTGCTAGCTAGTACTTTTAGTTCCAGAAAGTACTCTTTTTTGGAACACAGGCATGTGTCTCCTCCTCTGTCTTTACACTGCTGTGGAAATTGGTATATTTTCACCTGCAGGGATTTGTCACCATATGTAGGAAATAGGACTAGCTCCTGGCTTAAAAGAAGCTAAATTCCCATCCACAGGGAGCCATCCTTGGCAATCAGGCAAACCCAGGACTCAGCTGCTGTGAAGAGTTAGAAAGGATCCCAGGACCACCTGGTTCAAACTCCTCATTTTATACATGTGACAACCGAGGCACAGAGAAGGGCCCTGGCCTTTCCAAAGATCACAATCTTTGGCAGTAAAACCAGAGCTGGAAGCCAAGCCCCTTGGCTGCCTGGGCATCAGGTGGACGCCTCTCTGAGTACAGCCCTTTGCAGTGCTTTTACAGCTGCACTTTAGAAATGAGGTCTGGTTGCAAAGTGAGAGCAAAGAGCCTTTCTAATTTACTTAGGGAAAAGGAAGAAGAGGAAAATGATGGGCTTTATAATTGCCAGAATCACACTTCTAACTAGATTTACAGGGTAGAGGATTGATTGCGCGGGCCAAGGGTGTCAGTGCATTCAGCAAGCTTCTGTTCTGATGCAATTAAGCCTTGTTCCTTCCAGCTCTGCTGAGGACTTGGGTCAGGCCCCATGAGACAAAGATGTGAGATGGAAGCGTATCCAGACAAACCCTGGCCTCAAGTTCTTACCTCAAGGTAAGAATCTGTAGCCTGGCCCAGGACCCAAGTGAGTCCAGTGGGCCATTACCAGACTGAGCAGCAAAGACTCTGAATGAGCCTTCCAGTGACAGAAGATTCTGGGCAGTTTGTGGGTGGAGCCTTCCTGACTGCCCTACCCAGGCCATTGTACTTGAAAGGGTACAAGTTGCCTCGGAGTTTGAATCACCTACCAGCTATGTGGCCTTGGGCATACATAGTACTTAACACTCTGAACCTTAGTTTTCTTGACAGTGAGGTACTTGCCTCATAGGACTTTTAAAGCACTTGGAACTACACCTGGCAAATGGTAAGCTCAATGAGTGCTAAATAAATAAATAAACTGTATCCCTGGACACTTCAAGCTGATGACTCTGCCTCTGGACACCTAGACTCAGGGCTCTGCCCCTTGCTCAGACTCCTCCCCGGGTGGGATTGAACCTGCTTCTCTACCACATTCCAGCAGAGAGGAGCCTGGGTAATGTCTCTTTCTGTCCTCCTCTTACATGTTCTCGCCATCACTCTGATGTAACCCTGGTCCCTGGGCTGCTCACCAAACTCCTGCAGTCCCTCACACACTAGCAAAATCCCCAGGGGGAACACTTGCTTGAAGCTGTGTGCCAGGACCACTGGTGGCCTGCTGTGCCTGTCCCCAGCCAGGCTGACACCCTCATTGGCAGCCTCCATCATGACAGTGCCCAGGTTTGTTCAGCCCTTTACCCTTTGGAGATGTGTGCCATGAGCCTCTGCACAGAAGAGTCCAGTGCTACCCTGCAGCTGGGGCCCGTGGTCCCAGCCTGCCCCTCCACCTAGCGTGGCTCCCTACCTTGGTTGGTGGATGACCAAGCAACAGAGTACACAGGTGGGAGGAATCAGACCTCCTGTGAAGCCAGGCTTCTGTGGAAATCTAGATGAATGAAACGCAGAGATCTCCCCAGCTGCCCACTTGGGGCTGACATTTGAGTGACAGAAGTGGAAAGAAAACTCCTTATTTGGACTTCTGTAGACAAAACAGAGAGGCTCACAACGTCCCACACTCCACCAAAGGCCCATCCTCCTTACTGTCTGTCAACACTCACACCCTCAGAGACCCACAGTCCCAGGGGCATCTCCTAGAGTGGGGGTTTCAGAACTACTCCTCTATGGCCTACTCCTTCCTAAATCTGGTCTCATTTAATGAATTCCTTACTCGTGAAGGATCTGACATCCTGTTTTAGCTCCAAAATGGAAAATCATGTTTATCTCATAGGCTTGCTTGGGCTAGAAGTAAGAAGGATTCTGAGATGAAAACACTGCACTGTTGATGGGAATGTGAAGTGGCGTGACTGCTGTGGAACACAGTGTGGAGGTTCCTCAAAAAATTAAAGATAGAACTACCATAGGATCCAGAAAGCCCACTCCTAGGTATCTATCCAAAAGAATTGAAATCGGGATTCAAAGAGATAGCCAAGAGGTAAAACAACACAGATATCCATGGGCGGGTGGCTGGATGAAGGAAATGTGGTGTACACTTGCACTGGGGTGCTATTACAAAGGAGGAAACCTTACCATTTGTGACAACATGGGTAGACCTGGAAGACATTATGCTAAGTGAGAAAAGTCCATTGCCGAAGGACAAATACTTCATAATTCCAGTAATATGAAGTGTCTAAAATCCTTAAACTTATAGAAGCAGAAAATAAAATGATAGTTGTCAGGGAATGGGAGTTGTTCAATGAGTATGAAGTTACAGTTATACGAAGTGAATGAGTTCCTGAGATCCCCCGTAGGATGTCATGCCTATAGTTAACAATGTGGTATATTGCACACTTAAAACTTTGTTAAGAGGGTTTAGCATTAACAGTTTCTGCCACACATACTAACGGACACAAAGAAAGTTTTGGAGGTGCTGGATGTGTTTATTATCTTTGTTATGGTGATGGTATTATGGGTGTGACCCAAATCATCAAATTGAACATATTAAATATATTCAGTTATTTGTATATCAATTATCCCTCAGGAAATCTGTAAAAATAAAAGTATTCCAAGGCCATGTCTGGGCTCAAGGAGAAAATGTGATGGATGAGCAGCAGCTGCTGGGGTGCTGAGGAATACAGACGGTATGAATCTCTGTGGTTTTTGTCTACCATAAATCCCTTCTCCACTCTTTTCTGGAAGGTACACCCCTTTCTCTTGGGTACCTGCTCCCTAATTCTATGTGATTCTGGTGGGGCTACCAATTAGAGTACCCTGCCCCCTGGTTCAGGAGTGGACACGTGACCGAGGCCTAGTCAATTGTGGTGCTCCAACCACACAACTGCAGTGATCTGTCCAGGGAGGAAGCATATGGCCCAAGCCAGCCAGTCAGAGACCTTCCTGGCATGGAGCCAGAAGAGACGCAGCTGCTCTTGCCTCTGGAATCACTAGCTGGATGAAATGAGACTGGAGCTGTTTGTAGCTCTTCCCACCTTTCCCTCCTGCCATGCTCCCTCCTCTCCTGGCACGCAGAAAGCCAGTGTGCAGTAGGAAGGAATAAGGCTAACAGCAGGTAAGAGATACAGAAAGGCCTGACCTTGTCATTTGAGACCCTAGATGTAGCTGACTTGAAGCCTGTGTTAGCCCTGTTGTGACCAGAGGGCTAACGTGGTGGCTCATGCCTGTACTACCAGCACTCTGGGAGGCCAAGGCAGGTGAATTGCTTGAGCTCACAAGTTTGAGACCAGCCTGAACAAGAGTGAGACCCCCATCTCTAAAAAATAGCTAGGCATTGTGGCAGGCGCCTGTAGTCCCAGCTACTCAGGAGGCTGAGGCAAGAGGATCGCTTAAGCCCAGGAATTTGATGTTGCTGTGAGCTATGATGTCACTGCACTCTACACAGGGTGAAAGAGTGAGACTCTGTCTCATACAAAACAAAACAATTTTACTTAAACTAGTTTGAATTGGGTCTCTCTGTCTCTTTTCTTTTTCTAAGAGATGAGATCTTACTTTGTTGCCCTGGCTGGATCACAGTAGAGTCATCATAGCTCACTATAAACTTCAAACTCCTGGGTTTGAGGTATCCTGCCTTAGCCTTCCAAGTAGCTGGGACTACAGGTGTATCAGGTGTATACTAACATGCCTGGTTAACTTTTTTTTCTTATTTTTTTCCTGGAGACAGGGTCCTGCTATGTTGCCCAGGCTGGTCACAAACTCCTGGGCTCAAGCAATCTTCCCATCTCGACCTACCAAAGTGCTGGGATTATAGGTGTGAGCCACTGCACGTGGCTAGAATTGGATCTTTTATAGTGCAACCAAATACACGCAACAGCTATCTGTCAAACCTTCGGTGGTCACTCACAACTCCTCTATCTCTCATGAAGCTTTAATTTTGACTGGGAAGCCCCTTTACTTCCCTTCCTCACATCCCTAGAGGATGCCTTGCTTTGCTTTTTGAACACCTATAACTCTCTAAAATCAAGAAAAATTTCTTTTTCTCTCCTTAATTATATTCAGAAATGCTGTGGACAACACTTTCTTCCCCTCCTCAATCTCAAGGGCAATTTTTGTTCTTTATAGTACTGAGCACTTGAACTGAATTCCCATCTTTTGTGACTCTGTGTTTCAAGGTTGTGATCATGAATAAAGAAAATTTTTTTAGCTCCAGGATGCTTATCATATGTTGTTTATAATAGTGAAAAAAACGAAACAAGCCAGATGTCCACAAATAAGGGGATGGTTTGTAAGTATGTTCACAGCATCAAATAGTGTGCACCCATCCCAATTAGACTCACAGAGTTTTCTGTTTACTGCAGCATTGAAACCACCATGCATATTTAGCCCCTGTCGTGGTGTTCACAGGATGCAGGACACATGTGATTGTGTATCTTCATTTATACGTTCTGTAAAGAGGTCACAATGCATTGGGCAGAGGATTCCACTGACAGTCCCTTGACATGCTCTCTGGTTGTCCAGATGCCCTGCAGTGGCCCCACCTTGAGGTCTCACTCTCGTGGCTTCCCATGCACCCAGCCTCACCGTTTTCACTCTCTTTCCCTCCTAGTTTGCTCATGGAAGGCCAGGAGGAATGGTAGCTCATGCTTGTAATCCTAGTAGTCTGGGAAGTTGAGGCAGGTGGATTGCTTGAGCTCAGGAGTTCAAGATCAGCCTGAAAGTGAGACCCCCCCACCTACACCACCCCTGTCTCTACTAAAAATAGAAAAACTAGCCAGCCACCATGGCAGGTGCCTGTAGTCCCAGCTACTTGGGAGGGTGAGGCAAGAGAATCTCTTGGGCTCAAGAAATTGAGGTTGCTGTGAGCTATGGTGGTATCAGGGCACTCTACCCAGGGGTATAAAGTGAGACTCTGTCTCAAAAAAAAAATTTTTGCTCAAGGAAATGCAAAACCCTTTTCTTTCAGTTACAAAGGGCCATATACTCCTCTTCTAACCCCTCCCTTCCAGTTCACCCTAGGACATCACCCTTCTGCCCTGCAGCATCCAGACCTCTCCTCCTTAAAAGACAGGGAAGCCCTCCCTGCAAACGTCTGCCATCCTGCTTCTCAGGCCTCACCTGCCACCAGAACCCCTAGAGAGCTCTTATGAGCACAGGCGCTGGGTCCCACCCCAGCATCTCTGATCTAGCAGGTTAGGGTGGGACCTGAGAATATGCATCTCTAGCAGGGCCCCAGGTGGTTCCAGGTGATGCTGATGCTGTAGTCTGGGGACCACACTTTGAGAAATGCTGGCTTGGAGTATTTATTCTCCACACAAACAGGACTCTACCTAAGGAAAATTTTGGTGAACAGTGTTTTCTCCATCTTGTCACATGGTATCATGATTGGAGGGTGAAAAAGTTACATATAAATGCTCATGCATGGAGCATGTAGTTCCCAGTTCCTCCAAAGAAAGGGATTCCAGACCACCCATCTGTTGGGTTTTTTAACTAAAGAGATTAAGATCAGGGCCTGTAACTTGGGAAGAGAATGTCTATTAAGAAATTAGAAATGAGAACCACACTCATGGTCTTCACGCCAGAGAAGGTGGCAGTGTTGGGAGCAGGTTTGGAGTAGCAGGGGTCTGGAGTCCATAGCCCCTCAAGCCAAGTCAGGGAAGTAGATGGGTCTGCACAATGGTGCTCAGTTCCCACTGTGCCAAGGTGTGTCAGAGATGGCCAAGGGCACAGCTGGCCTAGCTGTCCTTGCTCTCAAGGCCCTTACTCTCTGCTGGGGAGACCAAACAAGCCAGCATGTGTAAATACAAAGAAAATATGTGTAAATATGGAAAAACCATGGGTGGTGGAAAAATCCCAGGGGACCTGGTTCTAGTCCCACTAGTAAGGCTTTGATCCAGAGCATGTCATTCACCTTCCTAGGGTGTGTCACTGATAAAACACGGGGCAGTGGGTTTCACCTCTGGCTGCACCAGATGATGTCCTCTGCTCCAAAAGATTCCAGCCAGATCCTCAGAGCAGGGAAAGGGAGGACCAGCTCAGATGTGACAGCGCCCTGGTGCGTTTTGTAGCTGCCTTTGTTACAAGGGGCAGTCGGGCTGTTCGAGATCCAGCACCCTGTGACAGGTCTCTGCTTTGCTCTCTCACTTTGACAAGTGGAAGCTGGATGTTGGGGGAGTGTGGTCAGGAGACGGATGATGTACTCGGGTGCCCAGCACAGCAGATCTTGTTTGGCCCCCGATGGCTGTGTGGTACATCTGAAAACAAGAATTCCAGCAGAAAAGCATCAGCAGCTTTCACTCTGGCTGCTCTCTGGATGGCAGCCTGACCCTTTAAGATGCTTGTGGACTGTGAAGGTGAGGGAGGGGCTGAATTGGGAGGGGACTGAGGACAATGCTCCAGTCTGTGTGTAGGAGTGTGGCCTCTGCCTGGAGCTCACGGTGGGCTTGGCATTGCTTCCTATAGTATTGGTGGGAATTTGGGGTTTATTTATGTAGTTTCCCCAGATTCTACAATCAGACTGGTCCCCAGACTTCAGAAAAGTCTCATCTGCTAAAAGGGGCTCTTGGTGGCCATGCCAGCCTTAGGCAGGGCTGCTCCTCTGCTCAGATAGGAATATCCCTGTGACTTGGGAAGAAGCCTAGGCTCACGACTTTTTCTCTTTCTCCTTTGCTGTGTCCCTCTTCCCCAGTACCTTGGGATTCTCTTGGCTGACAGCTAGCTGTGCACTTCACACCTCATTGAAAAGTCACCACAATAATTACCAGATCATTAGCAGGGGATTTTGAAAGGTACTTCAAAGCATCTCTCCCCAAATTGCTGAGACAGGTGGAAAAGTCTATTTGGGCAAAGAGTAGTCAATTTCAAGGGATATTGGGGATTGAAGGGCAGGTGTTAATTAAACGAGGCTGAGCAACCCTCTCATCTGAGCATGGAGACACCCCCTGCCGTGGTGAGGGGGCCTGACAGTTTTAGATGAAACACAAAATGTATGGACTTTATTCTTCCTCTGTGTATTTTAATAAGGAATTTGACCTAATTCCTAGGTCTTCAAAGGTGTGTTCTTGCTTTGGCAAAAATAAACATAAACAAATCATCCTGCACCACAGGCTTCGTTATTCATTTTGCTAATTGAGTTTATTAAGATGATATAACTGCAACTCAGATGTCTATATAGCTGGAGGTGGGGTGGGCAGATCAACTTTCCTTCTACCAGAAATTCTACAGCAAGGAAGATAACAAATGGCTATATCTCAAGCAGGTGGACTATTAAACTGCTGCCCATAAAAGACACCACTTTACTGAATCCGTAACATTAGTTGTTGCATCACGACGAACCTGCATGCTATTTGAATGGACATGCAGCCATGCTTGCCTGGGAACCTTATTCTCATGGAGCCTTGCCCACTTGCAACTAATCTCTGCGTAGCAACAGAATCAAGGGCAGGTCTTCATCTTGCTGACAGTGGCTAGGCCAGTGGGGTTCATCCCTGGCTGCTTCTCAGTAACACAGATGTGAGGGCTCATTCAAGACAAATGGAATTGGAATTTCTGGGGAGACAGATCTAGCACCCACATTTAAAAAATTGCTATTAAGGCGATTCTTATGTAGTTTTAGGCTACTGGTGTTTGAGAACTACAGGAAGCTGAAAATACTTTTTATGAGTTGGGGTTTGTTTTTTTTGTTGTTGTTGTTGTTGTTGTTGTTGTTTTTGTGTATTCAAAGATACTTCAGAGCACAACTGGGTCTGCAGCAATGTTACCTCCAAAAGGGCTGATTTGCAAGACACGCTTCCTAGATGCCAGGCAAAAAAACATAAGCCAAGCACAGGAGTTTTGGGGTTCATGGTGAGTGTCTTTAGTACTGTGAGATCATCTGTCTGGCACCATGTAGGCTGGTGAAACAAGGTGTGAAGCAGTCAGCACTTCATGGTGTTTCCTATTTGGAGTTTAGCAAACTCTACCTAGGATATCATGCTATCTGTGTATGACTTGCTAAAATGTGACAGTGTCCATCTGTGCACAAGACCAAGCTGGTGGTGTGCCCCAGTCGGCTGGTCCATTCTATACACCCAAACCCAGATTGTCTGCCTGAGCCCTGACGGGCAGGCTGTGCAGCCTGAGGGTCCTGTTCATGATGTTCATGGTGGGCAGGGGAGGTGCTGAGCAGTCCTAGAGGGTACAAGGTGATGGGGAGGAAGCAGGGCTAGGGCGGTGAGAACCCACACTTGGGGCATTGCACTGGATTAACCTGGGGGTCCCCCAAGTCCTTCAGTGTGCTAGTATCTACTGGTGCTTTTGGATTTTATTACAATCACCTTAAAATCTGTCCTCACCTATCTCTGGGTTGATTGCGGCATTGACATCTCTCCCGACTGCCTCAGGCCCTGATTCAAGCTGCTGGACCCCAGTCTCTGCTCTGTGCTATTGTGTTTTCCCAAAGGCTAACTTCCCACTGGACTCAGCCCTGATCTCTTCTTAACTGTGAAGTCCCACCAGCTCAAGGCTCTGGATAGAGCAAACTTCTCCCCTGCATATAGCAATGATGTGGTGAGATTCTGTAGGCATGAGCCAATTATATGCAAATTTCAGGCAAATCATTTACAAATAACTCATGTGATTCTGCCCTGGATTGCATCTGCAGGCAAGTAGAGATAAAGCGAGTTCAAGATGTGGGGCCACCCAGGCTGGAGAGGAGAATGGTGGATTTTTAAACCCCACTGCATGCCAGGAAATTTTGCATGTGCTGTTGCCTCGTTAGCACTTGTTGAGTGTCCACTGTGCGCCAGACCTGGTAATGAGACAGGGAGATAAGTGAGAAGCAGGGCACACCTCAGAAAACTCACAAGTAAACAGAGGGCGTCCCCAACAGCATGGAAGGGCAGTGATGGGGACTTGTACAGCATGGCTTGGGCCAAGAGCAGCCCATCCATCTAATTCAGACTGGTGCATCCAGGAAGCCTCCTGGAGGTGGTGGTGCCTGAGCTGAGTTTTGAAGGATGATACTAAGTTACATGAGGAGAAAGTTGCTCAGGGCTTACTTACTAGTAAGTCGATGTGCATGGCGCCGGCAGTGGCACACAGAGTGGAAGTTTAAGCAGGAGAGTAATAAGATAAAAAGGTGTTTATGGAAGCTCTCAGACTGCAATATGGGGCATGAACTGGAGCAGGTCCCGAAGGTCAAAGAGGCTCAGAGCAGGCAGTGGTGGGAGAGACAAGCAGGTGGAGGTCACCAGGAGACTATTTAGAGCCGCAGAGCAGGAGACGTGGTGATCAGTCAGTCCGGGTGAAGGGTGATGGTGAGCAAGGAGCCCTGTGTGATCAGCAGGCTTGGGGCTTGGAGCATGACACGTGGCCATGGAAGTAGACGGGTGGGAGGACAACTCTATTTTGGACATATTTGGTGTGAGAAGCAGTGGGGCACGGGTCATTGCATACTATTTCTCGAAGCAAGTATTTTACTTGAATGCAAATGTAGGAAATGGTCCCAGGAGAAGCCTGTAAGAGAGCAGGGAACAGGACAGGGAGGCGGGAGGCGGGGGGTGTGGGGCCTCGCAGAGTCCTATGAAGGGTGGCTTCATCCTGATTCCATGGGGCAGTGGAGGGAAGTTTCGCCTAGAACTTGTCCCCACTCGAGACCAGGGGACTGGGCTTTCATACTTCCATTCTTGTCTCTCATAAGACTAGAGTTGCCCTGGGTGGGGAAACTCCAGCAGGCTATTCCAGGTCTCAGTATATGAAGGCAAAATCTCTATTGGCTTGAGAGTGGTCATCCCCAAAAGAGTGGCAGGTATGGCTGTTGGAAGCAAAGGCCCACTGAAGGTGGGAAGGGCATGCAGGAAGAGCAAAAGCCATCTGAAGGCACCTGGACAGGGCACCAGAGTGTCTGCTGACCACGCAGAGTCCTTCACCCTCAAGACTGATCTGCAAAGTTGGTCCATCTGTGCTTTGCAGACAAGGGCACCAAGTTCAAAGAGGTTAAGTAACTTGGCCGTGGTCACACAGCTAGAGAATGGTGTGAGCCCTGGAACCAGGGCCTGTAGGTTTCCATTCTGCCTTATGCATCTCACGGCAGCTAGTTAATAAAAAGGTCAACCAAGGGCTAACACCACAACAGCTACATCATGTGGTAACTGCTTTGTTTCAAGCAATCCATGAGCTATTTTCCTTCCCAGTTTGTAGGTGAGGAAGCCAGAGTGCAGAGTCCCCAGCCAGGGCCTCAGAACTCATTAAGCAGATTGACTCCCAACCCCTTACCTAGATCATAATCCACTGCTCAGGCCCTTTTAGCTGGAGATACAATCTAGCAACTGCCCAGACCATCTTGTGTATGAATTGCAGAGAAACCTGCCCTTTTCGCTTGGTTGGTTCACTGAAAGATCAACCCACAATTATGGCAGATTAATAAGAGAAAGGTTTATTTCCAAATACCATGCACATGGGGGGGGGGGACCACAAGAATGATTACCCATTGTCTCAGTGATGGTCTGATATCTTTATAGATGCCTTTTGGAAGGGAGGGGGAGAAGGTGGAATATGGGTGTAGCAAGTGGTTGCTGGAGAGGATGAATAGATGGGGGAAACAGGTTGACATGTAAATTAACCCGAGAGAGAGGTACTATGTTTTAAATGATCTGGGCCAGGTCTGTAAGCATTCAGGGGCAGGAAAGGAATCAGTCGCCCCTTTGATTCCCTGATCAGTCAGTCTGGTTTTCTGCACATAGAGGGAAAACCCTTTCCAGTGCTTTCTGACTGTGAATGTCCTTGAATTCAAAATATTCTTTATGTTAAGTACTCATATTTGGGGGTGAAATTTCCTTGGAATATGTGTGAGGCAAGATCATGGAGAATATTTTGTTTTCTGGGGTCCAGGGGTGTCTCTTAATGTCCTTTGGCAAGAAGGTGGAGAGGTCCGGACCCAGTGTCTGTGCTGTGCAGAATCTTCTGGCTGCCACCCTGGCCCAACTCGAAGTAGAGAGAGAGAGAGAGAGAGCCGGGCTCTGCCAGTTCTGTTACTCTGTGGTTTCTGAAAGGGTAATTTGGCAAACAATGCTGAGAAGCTGGTTTGTAGCAATAAATTACCATGTTAAAAGGAATTATTTTTATCACTTTCTATGTTTTGGGGCCCCGTAGAACGCAGCAAACAAAGGCAGGTTGAGTAGATATTCTGTGTGTGTGGGCCAAGGGTGGAGGAGCAGATGAAGGAGAGAGAGTGTGTGTGTTTATTAATAAATTCCTGCCTGCTTCTCAGCTGGCGGGAGTGCATTATGCAGCACTAGGCCTTTCCACACCCTGGGAGGTGTTCACAGGAGTCTGAGATGCTCCTGTGAATACCTCCCAGGGTGTGGACATTTCTTCTCTTCCATGGAGAAATTCCTGTCCAGGACGCAGCAAGAGAAATTGACAGTAGGTAGAAGATGAGAACATCAAAAGACGTCTTAAGAGCCCACAGTTGGCCTGGACCTATGAGAGGCCTGAGGGGGTCAGAGGCCTTTCCACGGGGAAGGCCCTATTGTTGCTGGGATTTTTCTTGGCAGCAGATCCTTGGATAAACCTATGGACGCGTGGATCAGTGACAGGACAGAATTTATTGGACGGAGAAAGGAATATAGATGAAAAGAAAGGCAACAGAACCTCTGGCAGGGGAGGGGAAACCCAAGTGGGAAGCCTGTGTGGGTTTTTGTCTAGGGGATCATGCACTCCCTGCGAGCAGGGGTTCTTGGGCACGTAGGTTACACTCGGCCAGGAGCCAGCACACAGAAAACACCTGTCGGTGTTGATTAGTGAATGACTGTGTTAGTCAATGAGGGCCGTCCTCAGAGTTCCTGTCCCAGGCCAGCAGCAGGGTGTGTGCCCTCCTCTCCAGGAGGGGCGCCCAGAAGAGATGCTGGTCAGGCTGCTTTTCTTCGAATCTGCTTGCATCCAGAGAGTACAGTGTGGGAAAAAGTCTGTTTGCTTAGAAAACTGGCCCCTGTCTAGCTCTGAACGGGGGAGTCTTACTTTAGCACCCTCAGTAGAGTGCTGTAGCATCACAGCTCACAGCAACCTCCAACTCCCGGAGGCTTAGGCGATTCTCTTGCCTCAGCCTCCCAAGCAGCTGGGACCACAGGCACTCGCCACAATGACTGGCTAGTTTTTGTTGCAGTTTGCTGGGGCCGGGTTTGAACCCATCACCCTCGCTATCTGGGGGCGAGGGGGATGCCCTACTCACTGAGCCACAGGCGCCGCCCATAACTGATGAATTTCTAAGCTTCTCATGAAAACTAACATTCTCAGAACTTAACACACTCATGTAACCAGCACCAGACAGAGAAAACAGATTATGAGCAACTTCTTTCCCTCCAATACTCCCTCCTGCCTCCTGCTAGTTGCTTTCCCACCAGGGTAACCATCTCCTGATTTGTAACAGCAGGAATCAGCTTTGCCTATTTTTGTGCATTAAATAAAAGACCCATTTTGAAAGAGTAATTGTAAACCACACCCTGTAAAGCAAATGAGAGATGTATTGTCTGGAATATTCCGTGTGTGTATGTGTTTTAATAAGAGAAAAGGCACATAAATGTATTAGCACAGGGAGAACCATAGAATGATTATACTCCTCATTCTTTAAAGGAATGTTTTGCTGAATTCTTTTGTAATTGGATTAACTGTCCCTGGACCTGAAACCTTGTGTATAACTAAAATTCCTTAATATTGAGCACATCTTTCAGGACTAGGGATTCATTAAGGGGTACTGGAAATTTGCCCATATTGTAGGCAGAACCCCTGGGAGGAATTGCCAACCTTGACACTGAATCTTCTTTTAAAAAGACCATCTTGCATATCTTTTTTGTTTTAGATCACAGATTCACAACCCTGGCTGCACATTGGAATCGCCTAGGGAGGCATAGAAACTACTGATGCAGGGTGAGGGGATCCATCCTTGGAAGTTCTGATGGTTTGACGTAGATCATTTTGGCTTTCTCTGCCCTGAAAGTTGACCTGTAGGGTTATGTAATCTGGGTACAGAAGGTTCTGGTGTTAGAAAGGCCTCACTGATATGAGGGAGGAACCAAATGATGCACTTGCTGCTGTGATATTGAGTCATGCCCAAGCCCAGGGCAAAAGTCACTTCTCTAATCCTCTCTGATGACAGCCCAGGATCCCACTAGACCTGAGATTGTCATGGTAATAGTGGGGGTGGAGGAGAGGAAGAGAAGAAAAGTAAAATTGAAGAAATTGTCCTTGAGAAAGTTGTTTAATATCTCTTAGAGCTCCAAATGCTTAAAGCCCCAGGTTTTTGTTCTGTAACATGTAGGATAACAATACCTTCAAGTTCACAAGCTTTCTGGGAGTATAAATGAGGCCATTTAGCATGGCAGTGGGCACACTGTAAGTGCTCGGGGGATTATTATTGTCATCATCAGCACCACTGTCATTGAAAGCTGCCACAGAAGAAGGCTTTGGGACTTTTATGATTCTCCATTAAAATGTGCACTTTTGAGCTTGGCCAAAGAAGTAGAAAGTGACATCATCCAATGTTCTTTGAGCCAAATAGGTTTCTTTTTTTCTCTTTTCTGGAAACTCCTTCAGGACCTTTAGGAGCCATGATCATGAAAACAAGTTTTGGGAACTAACAGCACTTTCTGGTGTGACCACCCTGAAAATGAGGTGGAGGTCTGCTTAAAAACCCAGTGTGAGGGGAGAGGTGGTGTGGGAAGATCCATGCCGGCCTGTTTAAGGCTTGCAAACTGGAGATGAAGAAATTATTCTCAAGACAAACAGTGATTCTCTTCTACCAACAGGACGAAATGTAATGGATTTGAGCCATAATCCAGGATTTTATAAAATTGTGGAAAGAAAAAAAACTTCAATTACAGCTATAAATTTAAATAACCACAGCTTCAAGCACTCCATTTTCTGGAATTTTGATGAAATCAGGATCAGGTGGATCAGGGATGGAGCTAGTTTAACAGGACAGTCCAGGTCACCTTCTCAGACTCTGGGCTATAACATGAAAGAGGAATTTAAATCCAAATGGCAGGCTTTGGGCTGCTGTCCCCAAACAATTCCCTTTGGGCCTGTGATTGCTTATCTCATACTTTCTACAATTCACAGGACTTTAAAAGACTATCTAGTCCTTTCATTTGATATGCACAGGTAATCTGTATGGGGCATCCACATCCACGGCAGTATCTTTCCCATTTAAAAGATGAAGGAATCGTTCTCAAGACAAACAGTGATTCTCTTCTACAAACGTGATGAAACGTAATGGATTTGAGCCATAACCCAGATAAGTTGTAAAATATGCTTTCATTTTTTTTCGTTTTTCGTTTTTAACAAAATCTCAATTTTGTTTTCATATCTATTTTTGTCCCACCTGACTCAAAAGAAGATACCTGATTTCCAACTTTAAGGGTTGATCCTGGTTTAATAATCCCAATCCTTCCCAATGATTGTTTTTGTTTTGTTTTGTTTTGTTTTGTTTTGAGACCGAATCTCAACTCTATTGCCCCAGGTTAGAGTGCTGTGTAATCATAGTTCACAGCAACCTCAAACTCCTGGGTTCCAGTGATCCTTTTGTCTCAGTTTCCTGAGTAGCTGGGACTACAGGCACCTGCCACAACACCCAGTCAGTTTTTCTATTTTTAATAGAGACAGGGTCTCGCTCTTGCTCAGGCTGGTCTCCAACTCATGAGGTCGGGCGATTCACTCGTCTCAGGTGCTAAGATTACAGGCATGAGCCACCGCACTCTGCTTTCCCCAATGATTGATTTAGAAATGGATATGTGACTCAGCTGTGGACAGTGAGACGTGAGAGGAAGTTTGATGGATATCTTCAAGAAAGTTTTTTTGCTCTTAAGAAATAGTCAGCCTGGAAATTTCTGTGTCTGGAAGTGACTCCTGCAACTGCTGCTATGATCTTGCAAGTAACCTGATAATAAAACCAATTGAGAGGACAGAGCAGAGTGAAGGCGAGAAGCTGGATCCCAAGGGACATAGCTAAGCTGTGGGGCACACCCCCAGCCCCCGGGCCTCTAGTAACATGAAGGAATCACTTTCAGGACTGCTTGTAGTTTTCTTTCCGTGTAGCCAAAGCATCCTCAATGCTTTATGAGTATTCTGGGACTCAGAGGGTAAGTGAATTGCTTGTGGCCACCCAGACAGTAAGTGGCAGGCACCAGACTGACACCTGTATTCACACATGCCTTGCTCAGCTCCCCACATTCCTCTGTCCCAAGTGACAGTTTTACTTTTCTGAAATTAATCACAGGATATACCATCATTGAATTCAATACTTACCTCTCATTCTTCCTCTGGCCAGTTAATAAAACAACAGCCAATAATAATCCCTGGCCTATTGCACAGACAGAGCTCTCCTGTCCCCGCTGAAACCAAACTTAAGTCCCATTTTTGACAGAGGCTGAGGGGCCGGCTGTCTCCAGATTTCAGGGTTCTGTGATATCCTTCCCTCTGCCATCTTTGCTGGAATGTCTACCTCCCATCTTTTCTCACCTGAGCATCATATATTCCAATTTCTAATCTCTCTAACCCATGCAGAGCTGGCCCATCTTTGCTCTGGGCATCACTGCGGTATGTTCACATGTTTATCTTCTCCCCAAGGTGTCTTATTACATGGCAATTTTACTTAGCTGCTGTATAACCTGTAGGATAGCTAAGATTTTACTGAACTGCTGTATAACCTATAGGATAGGGTCTTAATAGGGATTTGTTTCCCACTAATGAGAAGTCCAGAGGTTGGCAGTTCCAAGGCTGGTTCAGCCACTTCATCCCGCGGCAGGGCGCTGGCCCATTCCTTCCTTGTATATTCCTTGCCATGCTATGTATATCCACCATGTTTCCAGTCATTTAAAGATGGTTGTCATTGCCCCAAGTGTTGTGTCATTATACCATGAGGTCCAGAGCAAGAAAAAAAAGGGAGGAAAATCCTTACACCTTTCTCTCTTTTATTTTTCAGAGAAGACAATCTGTCCTCAAAACTACTAATAATTTATCCAGGGTCACAGAGCTGGTAAAATAGTGAAGTGGTAATTTAAATGCAGTCTGACTACACTGTTTAAAAGAAATACATGCAAGCCACATGTGTAATTTTAATTTTTTAGTAGCCACATTTAAAAAACAAGGAGAATGCGAAATCAATATATTATATTATTTAACCTAAAGTAACCAAAAAATTATTTGAACATGTGACCAATGTCAGGTTATTAAGAAGATATCTTACAGTTTTTCATATGAAGTCTTTGAAATGAAATGTGTTTTATATTTATAGCACATCTCAGTTCAGGCATTAAATTTTCACTGGAAATATATATCTATGTTTATATTTCATACAATCCACATTGAAAACAGAATCACCTACCTACTTTATTCCAGTTTCCCAGTAACTGAATTAAGCAGCAGTTTTTACATTTATATTTAAACTAATTAAGGTTAAATGAAATTAAATATTGATTTTCTTTTCTTTTTTTTTTTGAGACAGTCTCAAGCTGTCGCCCTGGGTAGAGTTCCGTGGCATCACAGCTCACAGCAACCTCAAACTCTTGGGCTTAAGCTATTCTCTTGCCTCAGCCTCCCAAGTAGCTGGGACTATAGGTGCCCACCACAATGTGGGTTATGTTTTTGGTTGTAGTTGTCGTTGATGTTTGGAAGCCCTGGGTTGGATTTGAACCCACCAGCTTTGGTGTGTGTGGATGGCACCCAAGCTGCTGAGATATAGTCACCAAGCCAAATGTTCATTTTCTTAATCACACTGGCCACATTTCAGATGCTCAGAGGCCACACGTGTCCGGCGGCTACTGCACTGGACTGTGTAGTTCTTCAGCCTGAACGCTTGAGCTTTTATTAAAAATCAAATTTCGGCACCCAAGCACACAGCACTGTGCCAGCAAGTGGCCGGCTCTATTCAGCGGTTCTCAACCTGTGGGTCTCAACCCACAGGAACTGTATTAAAGGGCCGTGGCACTAGGAAGGTTGAGAACTGCTGATTTAGGTGGTGCACAGGCTACCACTGTAAGACTGGTGACCTGCTGAATAGCTGTTTCCCTGTTTCCTGCTGTCTGTGTGACTTCAGGAAGAGTCACTATTCTCTGGGGTTCTGTTTATTAGTTTATCAAAAATATGTGTGTGTATGTGACCCCTAACATCTCTTCCAGCTCCCAAATGCTGTATTATGTCTTTCTTTTAAAAGAAAAACAAATGAGGGCATTGTTAGAGCTCTGGACATGAAGGTGCACGCACAAGTTCTCATCAGTAAAGTGTGGAAAATGTGGATGGGGTTACCACTCTCCCACGACTGCTGACACTCTGGGGTGCTCTTCCCTTCTCCAGTGCTGAGGATCTGCTAATTCCTTCTGCCTCCAGAATTCCCAGGATAAAGAAAAGGGGAAGCCTTGCCTGGGCTCCAAATTCCAGGAAATATTGGTAGTTTTCTTCCTTTTACACATTACATTTGAAGGAAAGAAAGTCCTATACATGCATGGCCCCCCTGCATTGTGTTTCTGTAATAGCGTGAGTCCCCTGCTTCCTGGAGTGGTCTGTGTTCTTTCACATCTCAGAGAAAAGGCCTTTCTACACTCCCAGGCACCCCTCTTGTTAGACTATTTATACTGTGTGATCTGGCTCACCAGTCAGAATGGGGCTTCTGGTTCATTGGATGGCATAAAAACTCTATTCTATTTTAGCTAGAGAGCTATGAAAGGACAGCAGAGGAGTCTGAGTCACACTGGAGAATACCTACTGACACTCAATACCTAGCAATCTAGGTAATAATTGGGTTTGACCAGCACTTGCTTTCCAAGTGGAGTACTTGGAGCTGTCAGTGGGATCAAACTTTAGGGCTCTATGGGAAGGTCCCAGTTCTCAAAAACAATCCCGCTCGACTGGTGACCTTTTACTGTTAGAGGTTCATTTCTTTGGGTCCCGTAAGGTAGGCATATTAGAAATACCTTCCTCTTTTGCAAATGAGAGATTCTAGTTTTGTGTTTCAATTTGAGAGAAGAAGATAATAAAAAACTGAATGTGGCTAGGTACAGTGGCTTACACCTGTAATCCTTGCTTTTTGGGAGGCCAAGTCAGGAGGATCACTTGAGGCCAGGTGCTTGAGAAGAGCCTGGGCAACATACTGAGACCCCATCTCTACAATACATTTAAAAATTAAGTGGGCATGGTAGCACACACCTATAGCCCTAGCTTCTTGGGAGGCTGAGGCAGGAGGAAGACTGGAGCCCAGTAGTTAGAGGCTGCAGTGAGCCATGATGACATCACTGCACTCTAGCCCAGGCAACAGAGTGAGACCTACCTCAAAAACTAAATAAAAATAAAAATAGAACAATGTAAGAGGAAATCGACTGGGAGAAGAGGACAGGAGGGGGCAGGAAGAACAAAAGGAAGACCCTAAAGGTTGGCAGTCATTTTGTATTATGCTAACACCATACTGGAGCTTATATGACCAAGAGACACATGAAAACATCTGTTACTAGTTGATGCACCGTGTAAAGGAAAGCCAGGCTAGAGGGAAGCAGGAATGTATGGTTTACTTTCCTCATTTCTTTAACCAGTGTGGAGATTGTCAGGAAGGTGCTGAGTCACGTATTCATTCATCTCTTCACTGACTGCAGTAGATAGCTTTCAAAGAGGAACCATAAATGCCCACCCTCCCTGCACATGAGTGCCATTCCTTCCAGCAAGAGCCTGGGTTTATGTCCCCTTCCACCTGACCCTGTGCAGACCTGTAACTTGCTTTGACCCATAGAATGTGGTGAAGGTGATGTTGCCCCACTCTAGGCGCAGCCTTGGGAAGTGGCACCAACTCTGTGTAAAATCTGGGGCTACTACCAGATGATGGTGGAGCACATGGGGAAGGGAGAGGTGGGGTGAAGGACCCAGAGGGGACAGGCTCAGGAGCTGGGGCTTTTGGGGCCTTCCTGCCCAGTTTAGCCCCGCTGCTGTTGGGTACATGAGAGTGAGTGACCCCAGCCGATGCCACACAGAGCAGAAAAACTGCCCAGCTTTTAACACTGTCCAGACCCATAACCCACAAAATCATAACAAATGTAAACTACTGTGTTTTTTAAACCCTATGTTTTGGGGTAATTTGTCATCCAGACGCAGATAAATGAACACTTACTATATGTTTTTGGCAGCTGTATTTAAAGAGGTTCTCTGTTATTCTAGTCTACTAAAATAGATTTTTAATCATAAATAATTATTGAAATTTGTTGAATGGCTTTCTGCCTTTATTGAAATGGTAATGTTATTATTTTTATCATTTAGTCCATTAATCTCTAATTCTTCTGAAATTTTTCATAGTTTTTCAATGGAGGTTTTGAATATCTTTCATTACA
>CAUYPK010041113.1:0-14357 GCA_963574355.1 Loris lydekkerianus
CTGCTGGTGGGAATGCAAATTAATACATTCCTTTTGGAAAGATGTTTGGAGAACACTTAGAGATCTAAAAATAGATCTGCTATTCAATCCTATAATTCCTCTACTAGGTATATACCCAGAAGACCAAAAATCACATTATAAAAAACATTTGTACCAGAATATTTATTGCCGCCCAATTCATAATTGCCAGTTCATGGAAAAAGCCAAAGTGCTCATTGATCCATGAATGGATTAATAAATTGTGATATATGTATACCATGGAATATTATGCAGCCTTAAAGAAAGATGGAGACTTTACCTCTTTCATGTTTACAAGGATGGGTCTGGAACATATTCTTCTTAGTAAAGTATCTCAACAATGGAAGAAAAAGTATCCAATGTACTCAGCCCTACTATGAAACTAATTTATGGCTTTCATAAGAAAGCTATAACCCAGTTATAACCTAAGAATAGGGAGGAGGAAAGGGAGGGGAGGGAGGGGGGCTGTGGCAGAGGGAGGATGATTGGTGTGATTACACCTGCAGTGCATCTTACAAGAGTATATGTAAAACTTGGTAAATGTAGAATGTAAATGTCTTAACACAATAACTAAGAAAATGCTAGGAAGGCTATGTTAACCAGTGTGATGAAAATATGTCAAACTGCCTATAAAACCAGTGTATGGTGCCCCATGATTGCATTAATGTACACAGCTATGATTTAATAATAAATAAATAAATAAATAAATAAATAAATAAATAAATAAATAAATCACAGTGAACTAATGCCTTTTGTAATGGCCTGAAGGGAAGGGGAGACCATATGAATCTTCTAAGTGAAGTATCACAGAATTGGAAAAAAAAAAACAAAAAAACACCACAAGTACTCACTATTAAATTGGAACTAATCAATACCCATGTTGGTAATAAAACTCAATGGAAAGCAAGCAGATGAGAGGAGACAGGAGGGAAAGGGTAAATTCACACCTATAATGGATACAGTGCACATTATCTAAGTGACAGGAATACATAACTTTGACTCAAACCATACAAAAGCAATTCATGTAACCAAAACATTTCTACACCTAAAAATTCTGGCGGGGGTTGGGGGGGATCAGAGCCAAGACCCAAAATACATTGAAGAGTGTCCATATTGTTCCTAACTTCAAATAAAGAAAATTTTATTTTGCTGGGATTTTCGTCACTTAAAGATTAATCATTGAAACATTACTTGTTTATCACTAATAGTACAGAATTATGAGAACTTAGATAATGAGTTTAATTAGTATAATACAAATTCCTGTTCTCACAGTTGCCATCCATTAATATTTTGCCTCAATTCTAATCCATTGTGAAACTCTGCAAAATATATTACAAATGTTTGCAATATTTTCTCTATTCTAAATGTTTCCTAAAATATCAATAGGCAGTAAAATTGTAACATACATATTTCCATATAATAGTTCTGTTACCAGATAAAATAACACTATTCAGCAAGTGATTCACTAAATACCAAAAAATAAAGGTTACTGCATGTACCTTGGCTTCTTAACAAAGAACTAAAACATACTAAGATGTATCATATTTAAAAGCTGTAATGTGTGTATGTATGTGCGTGAGAGAGCATTCCAGGTGCTGGCTATATTTCTGAATTATAATTATAATATATAATTATATAATTATAATTGTGACCCTTTCCTGTTATTGTACTGTTCATGTGTGGTGGAACCCATTAGTGGGGCTTACATAAATATAGATCTGAATCTCATTACCTCTATTTATCAGTTGAATGGTCTAAGAAAGCCATTTAACTTCGTTGTAACTCAGTTTCCTTCTCTATGAAATTGGGTGAAGATAATTTCCCATTGGGAAATTGACTTACTGTGGAAAAAAACAGAAATGGATCCCAGGTGGGCCAATGGAGATGATCATTTCAGTAATATCTGTCTAAATATTTGAATGTTTGACAAACTAAAAATGAACCCAGCTTATTTTGTGCAATCTCACATTACATAAAAAGAATTAGTGTGTATAAATTACTGGAAAGCATATATCTAAAAAACAGAAGAGAGAACTTTATAATCATTAAAGTTAAATAGGCTGCATTGAACCGTGAGGATGTCCTGTCAGGAAATTTCTAAGATTAGAAGGCCACTTGCCCGTGATCTAATACATATGGTTTCCTGAGTTAGGCAGGAAGGAGGAGTGCATGAAACCTAAGAACCTTTCCAATTCTAAGTCTATGTATGTTATAAAAACTTTCTAGCTGAAAGTCATCTGTTGATTTTGCTGCTATTGGCCCTTAAATAACTCCTTTAGGCATACTTGTATTTCTGGAAGTCCCCTGTCTGGATTATAAGGAAACTGGATATGAATTTTTGACCAGCTTTTCAGTTGTTATGGTAACCAGAGGAAAAGATATTGCAGAACAGATTGGCTAGTGATTAGATAGTTCTTAAATAGCAATTGCTGCAAATGAGGAGAAAGCTGATAGTTGTAATAATAATATCATAGCAGTGTGGCTGATCTATCACTTTAAAAGGAAAAATCAGATGGAATATACAACCATAAAAAATGACAGAAATTTTACTTATGAATGCTTACCTAAACAAAAGGGAAAAAAGTATAAAACGTTATGAATAGAAACTGATGCCAGATTAAGGTTACGGACTGTTAAAGGACGTTTCTCTGAATTAGTAAGCATAATTTATTTTAAACACAATGATTCACAAATAGCATTTATCTTCAATTAAATGAGTATTTCAATGAGTTGAGCATAACTTCAAGAGGGAAATACAAGTATGATGGCTTGGGGGGGGGGGTGCTTGAAGGGAAGTTGACTCCCTCCTATCTGCATAATCCCCCCAGCCAACTTGGAGGGAAGGAGAGGGTGATCCGTCTGCCTTAATCAAACTCACATACTGGACGAGATAGAGTACACCTGAGTCTAATCAGTTGTCAAAATAGGTCAAAAGGCATCTGGATTGGGAGGGGGAACAATTTTAATTTAATGGAAACTGAAATTAAGCTCATTTCAACATAATTGTTAATAAGCTGCCCTGATTGAACCTTTGTCCACATGCTTAGCTGTTTCCTACGCAAAAAATAAGCAATTGAAAAAATAAAATACATGAAATGTAACTAGATTTGAAACTATTTCATGGCTGGGCAGAGGGATTTCTGAACTTTCTAAAACTGTGTACAAAATTGATGTCTATTTGCTTTTGCTCAGGGAAGAAGGCTCCTAGCTCTCATTACATTTTTAAAACAACAGTGACACATTAAGAACACTAAGTAATCTCCGAGTCACATAATTAGCTTTGGAAATGTATACCCTAAATCCTATGCTAACTCCAATATTTTTGTAAAACATAAAGGAAAGGAAAAATGTACTTGAAGCTAATTGCTAAAGTCCAGAGTAATGTATGGATCATAACAGGAAGTTATGCAACATCTTGCAATTGGCCCAGACACAGTAGCCTTCTCTCTTAAACTCAGCTCAGAGGAGAAGCTTTAACTGTCACTACAGGCCATTAAGGGCCACTTCAAGGGTAAAATTTGTAAAATTTGGAAGCACATTTCTAAGCTAACTGAAGAAGGCCTAAGAGGAAAGTAGAGGTGTTTTCATTACATAACTTAATAAAAAGAATGTGGGCTATACCTCTGAGCCTATTTTACAGTTTATTCAAACCATTGGATTTCAGAAGCGCATGTAGATAAACATAAACGGAGACAGAATTATCTAAATCGTGGAAATGAGAAACCATGAAAAAACTTCACAGATTTATGGAATTTTGCTAAGTTCTCTGAAACTGAAGTTATCTCTTTTCCAAATTATATCAATGCTTCTGCTTAAGAAAACAGCTGGGAATAAGAATAAATGTTTGTGTCATTAAACAAGATATTAAAAGTGTCACAGAAAAAAAAGTTCCTGATGCATATGGATGCCGAGCACATGTGCTACTGAAAATAAATGATCTGCTTCTGCCTGGCTCAGCAACACGGGGGACCTTCGGTCGTCCTGGAGCTCTCGATCAGTAGATCTAAAAACACAACCACTATCCATTGAATGACTGGTGATTATTTGTTCTTTTTCTTTTCTTTTTTTAAGTGTTGTTCTATTCAGAGGGGGGCATTTTACCTGGAGTGGGTACTGAGAACCAAGTGTCTACCTACTTGTCTGCTATTTCCTGACATAAAAATGGTTGAACGGAAAAAAGAAAAAAGACCTGTAAACAGAGATTTTTCCTGAATGTCATGAGATTTCCTTCACCAAAATATTTTCCAGTAAATTACAGAATATGAATTATCCTCAGCCCTACAGCCATGACTGAACCTAACCCCATTATATATATGTATTTGTTGCCAAAATCCCAAGCCCTATTTCCCCACTAACAACTCCTTTCCTTTTTCTATGTAGCCATTTTTGTTCTCCTCCTGCTCCCCAAGCCCTAAAGCTTCAGCACTCTACAGCTGCCAGGAGCCTCTCTGCCTGCCCCAAAGTGCCAGCCAAATATTGCCCCTACAAACCCTAATCCTTCAGTCCTTAAAGAAGGTGAGACTGTTCTTGCTCCCTTTCCACTCTGAGACCACCATTCTTCTCCCAAAGCCATATTTCCCCAATATAATGAAAAATCTGCCTACCCCTAGTGCAAACACGTCTGTGGTTATTCAATTAGCATTCAACATTGTGTTCTCCAAACTAAATATTTCCGACTATTTTCATCTTTTATTAGTCTGTCTTTCTACTTTCACCAAAACATCCATCCTAAAATAAACTAGCTGAAACTGATCAATAAAAACATCATGATAGAATGTTTTTATGTCCTGTCCTTAAGTCTCTAAAATTGCTGATGTATTTGATTTAGCAATGAAACACTAAAACATTTCAAATTTCCCTAGGCCATTATCTAACCTTTTTTCTTCTCTACCAGACATTGGAAAAAGAAGAGTTGTCTTGAGCCATACATTAAATACACAAACACTAACGAAAGCTGATCAGCAAAAAATAAGTTCCATTCGTACTTTTCATGCTATCTGCCACCACAGATAAGCACAACAGTCCTTAAATAATTTGTATGTGGCCCATGGGTCACAGGTTGGACACCCCTGCAAGAGCTTATGCCATTATTAATCCTACCAGTTATTTCCCATCTTATAGTTGAGTGTTCTATTTGTTTTTATTTCTTCTTAAATTTAAAACTTTGATTTGTCCTTGAGGAAACTTTGCTTAAGTTTTTTAATTAGCTTAGAAAATTAAGAGGGAGAAAAAATAATTTTTTTCTTGTCATATTTTCTATCTTGCCTATCTCTCTTTGCATCTCTTGTTTTCCTTTTTCTATTTTATAATACTTGTAAATTTTTGAACTCTGATGAAAATATCATACAATTCTTGAAATGTCCTTCATACTTTGCCATACAAGGTTGGACAATTAAGTTTGTGAAATCATCCTAGAAAAAATGCTACAGACCTCATTGCTGAATCTCACAGGGGTCACATTCAAGTGCTCCCCGTGGGAAGCCACGCACGGATGCCAGTGCCTAGTCAACCCTTCAAAGCACTTTTTCTAGGATCAGTTCATGAACTTAATTGTCAAACCTCACAGATCAGTTTTAGTGGTGATTCTTCTAGGACCCTCCTGTTCTGTTCGAACAGGACAAGTTCCATTTGTGTGTAATGTTTGTCCACAGATGTCTGATGTGGTCTGTTTCTACTGGAGGGTGTTTCATTCCTCCTCTCAGATTTATAGCTACAGGGCAGACTAATGTGCTTCCCTCCAAGATGAGTTCCCAGCTCTCACAGGCTCTCATTTTGGGTACCTCTGCACTCTTGAAACAGCATCATTGCCGACCTTCACTGCCTAGAGCTGTATTACTTTACGACACCTCACCTCCAAAATGAACTCCTCCTATTTCAACCCTCACCCAAATTCCTTTTTTTTTTATTATCACTCCGTCCATAAGTTCTGTGGCATCAACAGTCCTGAACCACTTCCCCTCTCCAGTTCTTGCCCATATTTTTGGTGGCAATATCTTCAATAAGAGCATTTACTTGGCAGAAAGGAATAGTATTTAAAGGTTGAGGGTATGTCAAATGGGCAAGCAATTTCGGGAGAGGGGCCTAATTTTCTGAGTGATGCAGATCCTGTGGCTCTGGGTCCAGGAACAGGCAATAGTAATGGTAGGCAGGGTCCTCCTATTTGTCTGTTAAGGTGTGTTCTATATCATGAATCAGGTCCCAGAAATGCCAGGAAAAGAACTGTTAATATTTTAATATGTTGTTCTTTGGTCTTAGTTTTTGAAGGCAATGTGAGGTAATCCTTTTCGTGTTCTTTTTTTTTTTTTTTTCTTTTAGTGGAAAGTTGGGAGAAATAGGGAGAAGCTATAATTGAGGCTGCAGACAGATATCATATTAAATGAAGAGTCTTTCCTGTACAAGCTTATCTTTTCGAAGTGCTTTGAATTTTAATCTTTTTCTCAAGCACAAATATTTTCTTGAATTTAGTATTATCTTGGAATCGAATTACTATGCATAACAAATTTTATTTTCCAAAGATGGACTTAAAAACATTTCACATCTCACATGTTCTTCTGCAATGTGACCTTGATATTCCCTCACCATGAAATGGAGGAGTTAATTTTTCCAGCCTCTTAAATCTCGGTTAGAATTGTACTTCTCAACCTTTCAAGTATAGCAGAATGGCACTGTTAAGGTCTAGCTTTTTTGGCCTGGCACTCTTATTTCTTTTTTCTTGGAAAACTTTCTCTTGGGATACTCATCTGAGAATCTAGATGCCATCTTATGAAAAGCCTAAGCTACATGTTGTCCCAAGGCAACAGCCCCAGCTGATCATCTGAATGTTCAGGCCAATGTAATTTTCAGACGACTCATGCCGCAGCAGCCATCTGATTTCATTTATATAAGAGATCCAAAGTAAGAACCATCCAGCAGGTATCAGTCTATCCACAGACCAATGAGAGAAAATAATAATTTTGTTTTAAGCCACTAAGTTTCAGGGTGACTTGTTAAGCAGTGAGAGATACCTAGAATACCACATCAAATTGTCAAATGGAATTGGATCCTGTGAATCATCATCTGTTATCCTCTCCTCTAGATGATCTTAAGTTATTGCAATGGTACCTTTTTGGCAAACGTACAGTCTCCCAACATAACTTTAAGATTAAGAGTGTCATTTTGTTAAAATTTGAAGTAAAGTGATATCTCTTCACATTTTACACACAAAATAAGAAAAGGTATTCTATGATTATTAAGTAGTTATTAAATGCTAACATATATAAATGGGAAAGTGAAGTAATCTACTAAGAGCTTTGGATTAACTATTTCTACCATAAAACTGATTCATTGCTTTAGCATTGTCAGTAATTACTGCCCATATAGAAATGCTTTTTGCTAGTTCCATATAGTTTCTAAAGCATCTCTTAACGCCTATGTTTTGGATCAACTAACATCGCAAATGCCAGAGCTTATACAATGTTGGTGTATGTAGGACCTTCTCTGAGCAGGTCTCCACTCATTTTAAAATACCTATTAATAAGCCTGGGTAGTCTCCTCCTCCCTCCCTTGGTTTAGCTGTGGGTGAAATATTGAAGTACATAGGATACCATGTTTAGTTCGCTACCTGGCTCAATTTCCATGGCTGTCCTTGGAAATAATATTCTAGGTACATAAACGCACTTTAATTACAACTTACAGACTAGCTCTGGGTAGCATGTCATCCTTTAGTGTTTTCTGTTAATTTCTGAATCAACAATTAAGCACTGAAAAGAGAAAATAAAATGATAAGGAGAAAGTTGGTTTTCCACCCAATTACTTGGTAAAACAACTAAAACCTCATGGAGAAGGGCAGGCTAAATCCACTTACCATAAAGTAATGAAAAGAAAACTGCTCTCAGCATCCCCACTTACTTGTTCAAACAACTTCTAAAAATGGAATAAATGCATTGCCACTTCTTGTTTTTTTAACAATGAATTTTCATTCACTACCAAGGAAAGAGAAAGGACGTCTGTGTGTCCCTGAGCTGAGCATTTATGGACCAAGGATGAAACCTTTTCCTCTTCAATTGTTTAAAGTCAAGCACATTTAGCCAAGAAAAGATAGGGCATAGAAGAGGGCAACACCAGCCTCAAAAAAAAGGCATAGATTTTATTTTGTTTATTGAATAAAAGACTATTAAGGATGACCTCAAAAAGAAGAATCATTCTACAGGAAAGACTAGATAATCTATTTTCTCCATAGAAAATGATATTATAAAATAATTGTCATAGGAAGAGGCAACCAAATAGTATGCAAATAGAAATAAATAATTATTATAAAGATTTTTAGGCAATTACTTAATTTAAAAAATCATTTTTTTCTATACTTCGTTGTAGTTATAATGTTGTCACCTTCTAAAATTTGTACTTTTTTAGTTTCTTTTACCATTTTAATGTTCTCTTATATGTCAAAATATTGCTTTAAAGTAACTTATTTATCTGAATAAATTATTTTTTCAAATAACAAATAAGCAAAAGTCAAATAGCAGAGAGGCAATAAAGGTCACATAATAACACACAACTTCTTCCTCTTTAGAAATGAATGAAATTCGATATGAGCAATTGCTAAGGCAAAGAGCACCAGTATACTCACTTACCAAGTTCATCTCTACCCCTAGAAATAAGAAACCAAGAAATAATTAGGCCTCACCCAAAGGATCAGAAACAAAATAGTGGATCAATGGTTCCTCAGTTAAAAAATGGGAGTGGATATCTTGGAGGAAAAAAATAATACCTTCCCACTACATCTACACTTGAGAAACAACAGACTAGAAGAATAAGGCATAAATACCTAAACAACTATTACGTATCACTTTCTCTCTCTCTCTCTCTGCTTCTCTTTCTCCCTATCTAGCTATACATCTATCTAATTACATACACAGACATACACACACACACACATGAGCACACACAGCGGTGTGATGTTAAATGTTTAATTGGCTCTATATAAGAAAAATAAATTCCTAATTTATAGTGTTTTCCAATTTACTTGGTAGATGCTCCCACTATAGCTGATTTGATTGTACCAGTGTGGTATCAACCAGCGCAGAATTGGGAACAAATTCACTCATGTTCTGCTTTTGTGAGCCAATATGAACTGCCTCCAGCATACCTCTGTAATAATTAATGATAAGATTAGAGAAGTTACTTTCACTCTAGATCAGATCAGATGTGATGACTAGAATTTTTGCAAACTGATTATATATGTTGTAGAATATAAAAAATTACAACGGCAAATCAAAGAATCAGAGTTGACTAAAAGATATTTAAGACAACAAAAAACTATTTTTAAGTGTTCCATCTGTATCAGGTTGAGTAGCATCTCAAGGGAGCTTTGACAAAGCATGTCATAGGAGAGGGGTGGTTCTGGTGAAGAAGATCACATAAGTAAAATTTCAAATCCATTTTAATGCTCTATCTTCCAAAGTCATTGTTTTACTCTCAAGTCCTCTAATATTAGACCTGATGTATGTATAACTATGAATAAACTACAGCCACTTCAATTTTGTTTAAAAACAGCCATTTTTCCCCAAGAGGAATGCACTGGGAGAAATGACTGGGATGTGTGCAATTAAAACACTGAAGAGATGCTGCATAAAGAAGTAATACAGACTTCTGATTTCAGCTTTGATGTAGCACTTGAAAGTCATCACTCCTGTCCCTACTGGAGTTAAACAAATGGGAAACCAGTGACTTTTCTTGGACCCATCAGGGAATTGAGGTCGAACCACTACCCAAACTCTGACAAGAGAAAGATGAATCTAGAAGTTCATAGCTGAGATCTGTTTACCTGAAGCAAAAGCCACTCAATCCATACACTGGTAGGAAAACATAAATAATAACTTTGATGACTTGCTGGAGGCTGAAAGTGGACTAGTATGATAGTGAGAAACTGGTAGAAGCCTTGGGAACCAAAGAGCCAGGACTCCTGGGGTATTATTAAAGAGCAAGAGAGAGAGAGAGAGAGACAAAGCGATACATAATAGTTGTTTAGATCCACACTTCCATGGATTTACGTCCAAGAATCCCACCAGGTTTGCACGGTGAAGATTTAAGAAAGATATCCTATGGGATCTGGCAAGAGAGGGGAAAGAATAGCCAAGGAGGTTGGGTGTGGTGACTCACGCCTGTAATCCTAACACTCTGGGAGGGTTGGCTGGGTGAATGTCTTGAGCTCGGGAGTTTGAGACCAGCCTGAGCAAAAGTGAGACCCTGTCTCTACTAAAAATAGGAAAATAACTGGGTATTGTGGCAGGTACTTGTAGTCCCAGCTACTCGGGAGGCTAAGGCAGGAAGATTGCTTGAGTCCGGGAGTTTGAAGTTGCTGTGAGTTAGGCTAACACCACAGCACTCTAGCCTGAGCCACAGAGTGAGACTCTGTCTCAAAAACAATAAATAAAAGTAAAGAATAACCAGTGAGAACAGACCCAAAGTGTTCTCCGTAACAAAGGCTTACTCAGCAAGGGAAGAGACTATTAGAACGTTAGCCCAGCTGGGGAAAGGGCATTCCTCTGCTTCCTGCACTCTCTAGCCTGTCTATACCATGTAAAAATAATTGTGAAGGTCATAGATAAGAGATACAAGCCCAATAATTATATTACAGAATGCTTTTCTCACCCCAGTACTGTAACGGCCACACCAACAGTGCCCTAGTATAACAACAGTGAATTACAGCTAAAGAGTTACACACTTTGGCTGGGTCTTGTCTATTGGAGGAGGAGTCTATTGGAAAGCCAAAGTCAAGAGGGGAAACAAAACAAGGACACTCATGGACTCTGAAAGCTCTAAAACCCTAAGCTATGGCAAACATTAAACACAGCCCAATTCCTATCCAGATTATCATAAATTCTTACAGTCAAGACCTGTTTACCTTAGTTCCTATTCCAGTACAGACATGTCGGGCTTTCAACAAAAAGTTACATAGCACACTAAAAAGCAAGGGAAAAAGCACAATCTGAAGAGAAAAAGCAAGCACCAAAACCAAACTGAGATACGACATGAAGGTTGGAATAATCATAAAAGGAATTTAAAATAATAACTGTGACGAATATGTTAAGGGCTCTAATACAAAAGCAGACAATATGGAAGAACATACTAATAATGCAAGCAGAGAGATGGAAACTCTTACGAAAGAATCAAAGGAAGATGCTAGAAATTAAAAACACTGTAACAGAAATGAAGAATGCCTGTGATGAGTTTCCGGTAGACTGAACATAGGCAAGCAAAGAATCGTGGAGTGTGGCAGATAGGATAATGGCGAGATCTAAACAATGGCTAGGTCAGCTCTTGCTGAGAGCCCAAAAAGGCGTTCATTTACTACCCAGTAGTTTCAGGGATCATTACAATTTCTAATAAAAAGTGAAAATGGGATGGAATAAGGAAAGTCAAATTTGACACTTTTTCTAGCCCTGCTATACTCCATCGGTCTCTCACCCTCCCTCCCCTTCAAACATACAGCATGATTTCTGGGTCTTAAATTAGTCATTTATAATTTTGTACAAATAAGGCTACAGTACAAGCTTTATCGAACTGTGGATTTAAGGCTTTGCCTCCTACAGAAGGAAGAGCAGACTCCTGGAAGGAGGTGAGCAATGGAGGGTCTTCTTGTTAAACCTGGAACACCTCTTAGCCCCATTCATGAGGAAGCTCTGTGGGGAGTTGTTATATGCACTTCTCCCAAGGCAGAGATATGAGAAGAGCAATATTAGGAAGGCGGGTAGTGGGAGGCTGCAGCATAAAGAGGCAGGCTGAGCCTTGGGGACCAAAGAGCCAGGACTCCTGGGGTATCGGGACAACCTCATTAAATTATTAAATCCAAGGACAAGAAGAACCCGAAGATAGTTTGGGGATGAAGCCAGGGGCAAGAAAATCACGTTCTATGTACACAGTTACATAAATTTGCATTGTTCAGCTGACAAAAGAGATAGCAATAAGAATTTTTAATGTCAGTAAGTAAAAAGAAAATGGTGATCAGGTAGGCCTTTTCTAGAGGACGGGATTCAGAAGACAACTTTAAAACATAATGCAATAGATTCAGAGCACCTATTGCTGCTCTGAATGAGCCATCCAATGCTCAGTGGAAATAAGCAATTCCTGTCAACTATGGATGGTTTCATTCTTTCCTGAAGGCCAGAGGAAGTACCGAGGCCAGGTCTAGACGTCGATTAATGTGACCTGGCCTGCAGTCTTCTAACAATTTGGTTTATTTCATCAAGAAACTCTGGCAATTAATTTGTTCATCTGTCAAATGCAAATAGAGTGAAAGAAACCTCTCTCCAAACAATTAACTATGGGGACTTTTTCATCAAGCCAGTCTGTCTTATACCACATCTTGATGATTGACAAATCAAAACTATCACTGTATAGCAGGTCCTCTCATCTATAAAGCAAACTCACAGTACACAACACAAGGATGGTCCTGCAGTGATCTTCCACTAGAAACATCTTATTGATGTACATGGAATTCCTGCTGCCATGTACTTTGAAAAGAGAAAATATTTCTTACCAGCAGACTCACTTTGTTGATGAGCTTCAACTATAATATATCCTTTATTGTGTGCAGATAATCATTATGGATTTGTTCAGCAATCCTTAATGGTAACTCTGTTTTTTATTAAAAAAAAAAATTATAGGCCCCATCAGGTTTCTTCCAATGACTTGGTTTTATAACAACATGTTCATCTTACTTTTTGTCAACCTTCTAAAATTGTTGAAATTGGATTGTCATCTTGGTTAACTATTTCATGCAGAACCTAAGGATTTTTCACATTTAAAATGTTTTCTTTTTCTATGCTACCCCCCAAAAATTGTGATCACAAATCAATATCTGTCCCTTAAATACATCCTATATGACTCCAAGCCAGATTTTTTAAATTACAAATTTTGATAAATAAAGCAGGAAGTTTTAGAAATTTTACAAGTCTTAGTCTTGGTTCAAAAAATATATTCGACCCTTGCCCTTCCATTCTAATGAGGATAATACATCAAAGGGACAGCAAAGGAGAAAGGGGATCATTAAACCTCAACATGAAGAAAAATATATGAATGTGAAATATTTATAAGCAGAACAAGGAGCATTAATGGGAACAGAAGATGACAAGGATGACAACTAAAATGAATGTTACAGAAATAACCCAGGAAAATTAATTAAATGATTGTTCTCCATTGCTATGCATGAATGTATACCAGGAGCAGAAGGAGATTAACCGTTAAATCTGGTGTATTTACCACCTTTTTAAAGATAATCTCAAAGAGGTGCTAGAATATTCAATGTCCACAATAAACCAGTCACACCTTGGGAATGTGTAGGGACTAAATATAGTATGTTACTTTTGTTTATAGTTTTAAAATGTGAATGTTCCTCTTATTTGACAGTGTTTTAACCAATACAGCCAATGTCTTCATTTGCTAGAGACTTACTTAAAACCTACACTTACCCAAAACAAAAGAAAATGAGCATTTTTATTATAAGTTGTTTTAAACCCTGTTTTAGAAATATATAATAGAAAAAAAATTAATAAAAAGAAAAGGCAGTAAAACATAACAAAAAGTAACCACAAAAGTTACACTCAACAACATAAAATAATGGAAAACACATAATGGATGGGATACTCAGCACCCATTTTAACTCTGCTGCCCTTGGCTGCAGTTCCCTCATGACCATTGCCAGAGAGTTGTCAGGCTAGAGATTCATAAGGAAACTTCAAGCTTAAAAGTGCATGACTCTAGACACTACTGTACAAAAATAACTAACATTTGTGCAATTTTGTCATTGACACTCACACTTTACAACAACCATGTGAGATAAGAACTATCCTCTCCAATTTACTAATGGGAAATACAACTGAGTAAAATAAGGTTAGGAAGGTGGCAAAGGTTCAGTATTCTTAAGTGCAGACAGAAGACTTGAACTCAAATCCACTGAGGTAAAACCTCTGGTCTCACTGTATCATTCAGTGCACAAGGCACCTGTTAGTAAGAGAGGGTACTATGTTGATCCCCTGCTGTACTCCCTATAATGTAAACCAACAGCAGGAAGGTTTGCAAAGCCCCTCATAATCAACAGATGTTCCAGCCCTTAAGTTTACTGAGGGAATATCAGCTTTTGGACAGGAACTCCCACAACCTTCTGATTATCAAACTTACAAATCTTTGGGCAATATTGTAATAAAGAAGCCATCCCGATTTTCTTTCCACTGCTCTGTGGGACCAGCGATAAGCCGCCGGCTGGACATGAATTATAAATACATCTGCTTGCTAAGTAAAGAAAAACCGAGAGCGGGCAGGGGAGAGGGAAGTGGTTTTAAGAGCGCGGGCGTCGCTGC
>CAUYPK010041114.1:0-19900 GCA_963574355.1 Loris lydekkerianus
GAAAGTTTGTTTAATATTTTTTATTTTGAAATAATTATAAAATTTCAAAAATTTACAAAAAATAGTACAGAGAGGTTCCTATACCCACCATTTACTTTTCCCTAATGAGAACATCTTATAAAACTATAATACATCATCAAAACCACAAAACTGACACTGACACTATTAACTGGATCTTATATGGATTTCAGAGGTTTTTGTACACACCTTCCATCTTTTTATTGTTTATGTGTGAGTACAGTTGTATGAAATTCTATTCCATGTATAAACACATATGAGCACCTCCATAATCAAGACACAGAACTATTCTGTCATCACAACAAACTCCCTTGTAGTACCCTTTCACCTGCTCCTTCACCAACATCTGGCAACCACTGATCTGTTCTTCATTCCTGTAGTTTTTCATTTCAAGGATGTTCTGTAAATGGAATCACACAGTATATACCATTTTGATGTTGGCTTTTATTTTTATTCAGTGAAATTACCTTGTGATTCATTCATACTGCTTCCTGTATCAATAGTTTGTTCTTTTTATTGCTGAACATTAATTATTCTATAAGATGGATTGCCACAGTATATTCATCCTTCACTCATGATAGATGTTTGGATTGGATTGTTCTAGTTTTGGACCATGACAATTAAAACTGCTGCGAGCATTATCTGAAGGTTTTGCGTGAATGTAAGTTTTCATTTCTCCACAATGAAAGTCCAGGAGTATACTTGTTAGGTGACATAGTCATCGTATGCTTTATTTATAAGAGATAACCAAACTTCTGGAGAGGCCATGGTGTTTTTCATTTCCGCCAGCAATTTATGAGAGAACAATTTCTCCACATCTTTGCCAGCTCTGACAGTATTTTTTTTTTTTTTTAATTTTAACCATTCTAATAGGTGTGTAGTAAAAACAGATGAATTCTTCATGGTATTTTTAGAGCTCTATGTACATACCTGAGTGAGCTCTCTAAAGGGATTACAATTTTCTATATCGTATGTGAACATGGTGTTTAGATAAAAGGATAAGAGGTTGGATCTTAGCTCTCTATAATGTAAGCGAAAACAGACACACATGGAAATTTGAGACCATCAACAACCACCAAGACTCTTTTTTTTTAGGATCATTGTGGCCAATTTCAGGGGAAAGCAGAAGAGAGGCCATGGTGATATCTCTCTCCTTTTTTTTTTTTTTTGAGTGAGGTCCAGCTTCCTTGTTTGCAGATGGGTATTTTCTTGTACTTCGCATGATAGTGAGCAGATAAGGTGGGTGTAACCTTTTATGTCTCATTTTCTTGATACCCATGATAGTGAGCAGATAAGATGGGTGTAACCTTTTATGTCTTATTTTGTTTTATTTTATTTTATTTTTTTATTGTTAAATCATAGCTGTGTACATTAGTGCAATCGCCTGTACCCATTCTAAAATGCACCATAGTTGGTGATCTCTCTTGATGACCTGATTTTCAATCGTCTATCCATAAGGAGACCTTGGAAGCCTTTCTAAAGAATTAAGCCTGCTTGGACTAGAGAATGACAAGGTCTAGAGGTGACATTGGTCTGAAAGCTTAGTGTTATTTTAACTAAAAACAAAAGCAAAAATAGCTGATCTAATATAGGTGTAGCCAAAAATTACTGATTTTCTCTGCTAAGGGATGTTTAACTACATTATTGAACACAAAGTCAAAGGTTATTAATTTTAAAATATTCTTTCTCTTTTAATCAATACTTATATAGCTGTCCCTCTTCTCTTTTTGTGTGCCTACAAGGTTAGTGAGAACTTCTGCTACTTAAACATTACAGCTTATAGAAGTATTTCCACCTGTGAAAGTTTACACTCAAATGTTCCAATGTCTGTTCTAAGAAGCAGTAGTTACACAGAATGTGAATAAGACAAACAAGAATTTCATGATCAAAAAAAGTCAAATAGCTTTGTTACAGCAGACCCTCTCAAAGTCAATACCAGATGTCAGAATGACTATACAGGATGAAACTCCAAGAGGTTTTCAATGTCAGAAATCCTTTCTTCTGTTTGCTTCCCTCTGTTACTGAAGGATTCTACTGTATTTTTCAGATCTTTGAGAGCTGCAAATTCTTGCTTCAGTGTGTCAAAATTTTTGGTGGTTTTGTCTTTAAATTTGTTAAATTCTTGAGACAACTTTTGGATTTCTGCTCAAATTTCTAATTCCAACTTTTGAATTAGAGGGACCTATGACTTTTCATCTATGTATTCAGTTGTTTTTTCTTTTCTTTTTTCTTTCTTTGGTTCCTTGCATAAACATTACTGTTTAGTTTTTGTTAGGGGGATATAACAAATTGTTCCTAAAACATAGGGGCTTCTAGCAGAAGAAATTTTTGTCATTGGTAAAGGAATTACTGATCTTTAGAACAAACTAATTGTGCCAGCCTTCCTCTTTGTTCTCCAGGGCTACCCTGGGCTAACAGTCTTTCCTGACTTCAGCAACCCATTGTGTACTCAGTGGTGGACAGGCCAGTTTGCTGAATTTCATCATTACCTGGAGTTTGATGGAGTGTGGATTGTAAGTTTTTATTGTAGCATCAAATTTTCTTTGGAAATAGATATGACGCATTTTCTGATGAATGTTGGCCCTGATCAGTAATCAAATAATTTGCTTGATGTAATAGTATTTAAAATTATTTTACTTAATGTTGAGTTTATACACAGTGAATCATGCTCCTATAAAAACTGGGGTTCTTATTCTGAATCTTACACCAAATGGTTATTTCATTCCAATAACCTCTTTTGCTTTCTCTAATGATCTTAGCATTTTTCTTGATTAATTGTCTTTTAGCTTAAAAATACTGCTTCATTAAAAGTTACAATTGCTAATTTTTTAGCATTGATTTATACAAATTTCAAGTTATCATTAGAGAATCATATGATGAGGACTTTGTGTTATCTATGGGTGAACAATAAAGGGTTTCTTTGAAATTTGAAAAAAATTCTTTGTTAGCAGGCTTAGACATGACTTATTTTTAAGTCATTTAAAAAAAATTGTTTTGATAATAATTATATTCTCTTATTGTTCCTCACTTGGAGGAATTATAAAATAGAAATAGAAATGTTACTCTATCTTAGGTTCTTTTGAATAATACTGAAACAGCAACACTGATAATAAAATCTTCACAATTTGTAAGGCAAGGGTCAACTTTTTAAATGATACTACTTAATTAACTGATCAAAATCAACTGATAAAAGTTAAAATGTACCCACTGTCATTTAGATATAGAACATGCCTTAGATATAAGGCATGCTAATATGCCTTAATTTTATAAAAACATAAACAGACAAAAAATAAAAAAGAGGGGAAGAAAAGTTAAAGAGATTCTTTAATACCCCAAAAAACAGTTAATAAGAGATCCCAGGTTGCCTGACTTCTAGATCAATGGCATTTTACATTATGTGTGTTTTGTGTCTTTGAAGGAAATGGATGAAGTATCTAGCTTCCTCCAAGGTGCTGCCCATGAGTGTGAATCAAACAACCTGAACTATCCTCCTTTCACTCCTAGTAAGTGCTTCCCTGTTTGCTAATATATGAACACAGACCTTCTTAAAACAACCTCAATAGTACTCAGTGTATCAAGATCAATTTTTCTTTTAAGGCCAAGACATACTGATTTTTCCTCTATTTGAGTCTGTTGTGTTGTTTGGTCTATGATTACCTTTCTGCTGCCATAATCCAAGGGTGAATAAATGTGTGGTGAAAATAATTCATCTGAGCCTGGCTCCCTCCTCTGGATGAACTTTCTGTCTCCAGTTCAAAATTCTTTCATGCTTTTTAGTTTGTTCAATTAAGAGTGGTGTTCTCAATGTACCAACATTCCTTTGCCAGAATCAGTCACATAGCCATAGTTTAGTAACTTCAAGGGAAGGTGTAACCTTCAAGTCTAATCTTTTTACATTCCCAGGAAGATAACACTGGGTTGGTGGGAATCTGGACAGTTTCTAGCAGTTTTTTTCCTCATTTGTTCACTTTGTTTGTACTTCTGAGACCAAGGTTTAGCTGTTTCTTTACCCTCTTTTGGTTGCTGAACCATTTAATTTCTTGTAAAATCTACTAGTTTTCTTTTTCAACTTATTCTTTCTTCTCTTCTTTGTCTGTATTCCTCCCCTTTTTTCTCACTCCAGATCAATTTATCATGTTTTTTTCTTAATCTTCTTCTTGGCCAAAACTGTTTTATTTTTGACTTTCTGCTTTGTTCTGTTTTTTTGTTTGTTTTTTTTTTGTTTGTTTTTGTTTTTTCCCTACAGAAAACCTCAATCCTATCACCACTGCATGCTTCTAGCAAGCCCTTCTCACTAGGACCAGCTTCTTTCCTTTCTAGGAAGTCTTTCCTTCTTGGAAGTCTCTCAGCCTTCCAAGATTGAATAGTACATATTAGCATGATAGAGATCCTTGAAGTGGTCATGAATATCCACTTCATAAACCAACCAGGGAAAGAAATATAGTTTTCTTGATGTTATATAACCCAACTTAATTTCTGACTCCAAACTTTGATCTTGTTAGGGTGGTGGGGAAAAACTCAACCTCAGTTTTCCCTGGTTCTACCATTTTCTAGAATTCTGCCTTATAATTAGGTCCTGGGAATGGACAAAGCTTCATGAACAAAAGCAGATATGGGCCAAGTATGGGTCCACAGGAAGAGAAAGAGACAGAAAAGGTGACTATTTTAGGCTTGAGAAAGGGAAAATATGATAACAAAACAGAAGCAGGATCAGAATTCTTATTTATAAAACTACCCAATTGGGTGGCACCTATGGCTCAGTGAGTAGGGCGCTGGCCCCATATTCCAAGGGTGGTAGGTTCAAACCCAGCCCCGGCCAAACTGCAACAAAAAAATAACCGGGCGTTGTGGCAGGTGCCTGTAGTCCCAGCTTCTTGGGAGACGGAGGCAAGAGAATTGCCTAAGCCCAAGAGCTGGAGGTACTTTGAGCTGTGACGCCACAGCATTCTACCGAGGGCGACAAAGTGAAACTCTGTTCCCCCTCCTCCCAAAAAAAATCCCATCCAATTCTCATATCTTATTTTTTTAAAAAGGTGTGGTGAAGTATTATAAAATTATTCCATTTCACTGCCCTCATACAGTACCATTGTATACTCACCTCTTCTTGATTAACAAATAAAAACATTATGCACTTTATATTTAATCTCATATTAACTGCCCATTGCTCTGCGTGTATTTATCAATTGCTGCCACTCTCCACCATTCTTGGCAAGCTTTAGGGAATGCAAATTAGTTTTAGTGATCCATCTCCCCAGGGTTCACTGCAGATCTCAGGTAGAATTTGGCATTTTGGATAGAATTTAAAATCTGGAAAGGTTTTCTTAGGTGGAGATTGGTGAGGAAGTTGTAGTAATCAGGAAGAAAATAATCGGGTGGCCACTTCGTGAGATGGAGCAGTACCTCACTGATGGGTGTTTCCCTCCAGGTGTGCTGAACAACTTACTTTTTGCAAGAACCCTCTGCATGGACACAGAGTTTTACCAGGGCCTTCACTATGACGTCCACAGCTTGTATGGATACTTCATGGCAAGAGCCACAGACTCGTAAGGACTTGGTTTTTCTCAGATTCCAGATTTAGGAAGGTGGGAGGTGAAGGGTCTCTCTTTTCTTCTTTAAATATGATGTTCAAGTATTTTTTGCTGTTAATAGGGATATAGAAATGCTATTCTTACAGGGCATTTAGGAGGTCCTCTCATACAAATCCTTCATTTCTGTGTAAGATTATATTTGGTTCACTTATGGCAAAAGGGCTTCATTAGTTCAAGTAGGCAATAATATGTAAGACATTTAGAGCCCCTTACTGGAAGAAGACCCTTTCTGGATCCTTTTACTGAATGTGCCATGTTCACTACACTAGAGTGCTTGATTTTAGCAAATAAGAGCCCAAGATACCAAGTTAAATTTGCACAGGACATACATATACTAGAAATTATTCATTGTTTATTTGAAAGTCAAATTTACCTGGATGCCTTATATATGTTTGGCAATGATACATCACACCCTGCTATCTTCCCTCCCAATGTTTTATTATTTTCTCTCTCAATTATGCCCTCTGCCTACATATGTGTACATACATGGGCACTCACACAAACACAACCATTGTTACCACCACCCATTATGAAAGTCTAACAAAGGGACAGAGGTGTCCTGCAAAGAATTGCATACTTTCCATATCTTGTCACATGGACTTTTTTTTAAAACTTATGACTTTATAGTTTAAGTAATGGCTGTCCCCTTCAGTACCAAGCTTCTCTTTTAGAAGATAATAAAATATGATCACTCTATTAAACCTTGCCTCCTTTGGTCTGTGCAATAGTCTCTGCCTGGCTCCTACTTTCTCTCTGGCTGTCCCTTCTCACCTCTGGGTCTGGGTCTTTTCTTCTGTTTCACTATTGACCAGTCTTAAGGCTCAATCCTCATACTTCTCTTCATTCTATGGCAACACATAGGTAATATTCCTTTCCATGGTTTTGACTGTAATTTGTTCTAGTGATTTTAACACCTAGTTGAGGTCTTTCTTTGATTTTGGACACAAAGATTCAAAACTATTTCCTAATATTTCCCTCTTGGATGTTTAATAGCACTTCAAACACCATCTACCTTGCTCACTTACCTACTTTTAGGTAACTTCCACATCTTGGCTAGTTATTGGAACTCATGACTTGCCTGTTGTGGTTGGTAGTAGCATTATCCTTAGCTCTCAGACTCCCAAGTGAGAACCCTGACAGTGTCCTTTCTTTCTATCACACCCTCAAATGCAGTCAGTCTTTGATCCTTTGGTTCTACTTTTGAAGCATTTCTGCAATTCTCTCTCTTTTTCTCCTTACCTGGGGTCATCATCATCTCACACATAAATTGTTACATGAAGCCCACCACTGGTCTCCTGGACTTAGCCTTATCTCCCAGTAATCCACCCTCCACCCTTTCTACTCCTAGTGTGGCCCATGGACTAGTAGTTCTGCATTGCCAGGAGACACATTACAAGAACAGCATCTTGGGCCTCAATTCAAAGCTTGGGAATCAAAATCTGCATTTTAACTATATTTCTGGTTATATTGAGTGTGTTGAACACATATTAAATTTTAGAAAGTTGTCATCTACACTGCCAACAAAGGGATCTTTCTAAGACATGGGGTTGCTCTCCCCGATGTAAAATTATTTGTTGCTTGCTATTTTCTCTACAATAAAATCCAATTGCCTTAGCACAACTCTATGTTACTTAGTAGTCTTGCCCTTTCTTGCTATTTTTCTCTCATCTTTGCTGCTTCTCATGCTTTATGCTCTAACAATACATAATTACTTGTTCCAATTTCAAATGCTATTCATTCTTCCACATCTTCCATGTGCCGAGTGTCTTGCACAAGACAGCCTTCCTTGCTCTATTTTGCAAACATATAGTTACTTATAAAACCTCACCTCAGATTTCAATTCTAAAAACATTCCTAACAGTTCTAGGAAAAGATCATTTCCCCTTTTTGTGTGTTATATTTGTTTCTTTCCAATATGTTCAATATGCAGAAATATTGTATTATAACAATTTTGAGATGCTCATTTTTTTCTCTTGCTAGACTATAAGTTCCATGATGGGAAAATCACCCTCAAATTCTTAGCCTTGTGAATGATGTGTATACTGAAGACATTTTATTTGGTTAATACCTGCCTGAGAGGGTGGGCACACAGGGCCCTGAAGACTTAGAGATAGTCTGAATTTGCTTTGTTTTCTAGCATTATTTTGCCCTTGTGACTTTTCATTATGTTAGGTTATCCAGAGGAAAGAGAGTTCTTGTTCAGTAAAGGTAAAAACTGGTATTTAAGTAAAAGAAAAATGTCTAAGAAAGAGGACACACATTTATTTATTTATTTATCTTCTATTTTCTGAGTTCTTTCTCCATCTCCTTTCTCTTGTTCTGTATTTTCTGGGAAATAAAATAGAAGAATAAGAATCAGTTTTGTCATCTCTGAAATGAGAGTCTTGGATTGATGCTACCATAGGTTCTTCCTGTTCTGATATATTTTGATTATTGGATACTTACCATCTAAGAATGGTAAGTGAATAAATTATCAGGGTTTAAAAAAAAAGAGTAAGGAAGGGTTGGAAGAGGGAAAGAGGGTTTCAAATTGCTTTATTTGCTAGTGTCTCTACTCCACAAAAGTGTTATAAATTCATGAATCATGAATAGGTTGGTTCATATTCTAATAGTTATGGTTAATAGCTAAAGGTATCTATGACTGAATAAGCTTCAGGTGCCTTCCCACTTCTCTGGGTCAGGCAGATCAGCTTAAGTTCACAAAGAACAGTAGAGATGAGTGGAACTCAGCCTTTGAGCATGAGGAAGAATTGGATTAAAAAGCAGATAATTGTTTCATTCAGTGAGATCTGGACATCAGGAGAACTGAAGCCATAGGTCTGATGAATATTTGGGTCTACCTTAACTGGAAATATAGTTTGGGGACAGTGGTTACTGGGATAACAAGGGAATAACCTTTACCTCTTTATAGGCTAAAAGCAGATGAGATTATATCCTGTCAGAGATTTTGACCTGACCATAAATTAGCAAGATTTGGGGGATGGAAAAGAGAAACATTAAGGGTCTCTGAGAAAGGCTTTTCCTTTCAGTTGGAAAAAAACCTGACAGTTATCTAATCTGTTTTACCCTGATGGCCTCTCGGTGAACTGTAATTACAGGTATCTTCATCCCTGTTTTGGTTTCATGCTATATAAAATGAATGTTTTTATGATTGATAATTGCAGAATGCAATAAAGCTCCAGGCTCTGACAATAAAATGACAGTGTCTTCATCTATGTCAAAGGAGAAGTGAGGATAGATGAGGAGTGAATTCTCTCCTCCAACTTGTCCTGTTTTTTTTTAAATTTTTTGTCAATAAAGTGTCAGATGGAGAACTTCACTCTCTTAAACCAGTCTTCTATTTTAGAATTTTCTCTCTGCCATTATACGGGGAAGGGCAAAGAGTTTGCAGACTGCGTTTGTAGAGTTCTACATTTATAGACTCCTAACATCTCCTAGGAATATGAAATAGGGAAGAATTCATGGCTGTGATAGTGTCTTGAGGAACTGCTTTGTGTCTGCTGATAAAAATTTGCACAGAGAGTTTTTAGGAAAAGATATACTTGTCTCCAACCATGTATTAGAAGGAAAGAAAGAAGAGCTTGTCTGCAAAGTGCTAGCAGCAAAGGTAACTGAGGTCTTACTCTACTGTAGTTGTGTTATTGTTCTATTTTAGACCTGGGCTGGAAGGCGTGGATTGTTTAGCATAAGAGGAGAAGGGATAGAGAGGCATTTCACTAAAGTTCCTATAGAAAGGAATGTTTAGAACAAAGGTTAGGAAAACAGCTTGGGTCCAACCATATGTCATCACACTTTACATTCCTTGCCTGCCCTCAAATTAATTATTATCCTAATTTTATGTTTTTAATTCCTTTGCTTTCATGTCTGTATAGTTTTACTTGATAGTTCATATTTTATTGCTATATAATAAAAATAGTATATTCTACTTGTTTTTAACTTTAAAAGGTTTCATATACTATCATTGAGACTAATTCTTTTCAATTGTTATTTTGTATAGATTAAATTTTGCTAACAATGAGAATTGCTAAGAATAAGCCTGAAGTTTCAGAGGAAACTAGGAATAAGTTCTGCAGTCTCAAAGGTATACCAGCGGGTGTACAAACTCTTCTCTTAGTCAAGCAGAGGGTATAGAGTTCCAACACGATCTTGTGCCATGATAAACAGGATTGTGCATGACAGCAGGCATGAAACCAAGGGACATTAGGAAAACTTTACCTAGAGAGAGAAAATAGGCCAAAAACCCAAGACATGATTTCAATATATTGTCAACCCACAATTAGAACTGATCAGATGGAGAAAACATAATCAGGAGGTTATCGAGGCTGGAATAAACATAATCTATGAGGGCTAGAATTTAGTGGTTTGTGCTACCTTTTATGAGATCCCAAAAGTGAGAAAGAAGCTCTTAAAAATGCTTAGCAGTCAGTGGTTCTCAATATTCCTAATGCCACGATGTATTTTCATTGTTACAAAGGGGTCACAAACCATAGGCTAAGAACTGCTGGCTTAGCTTATTTGCACACCTAGTTTATGAAACCTTGATATTTTTTCTCAACTTGTTGGAGAGCTGTGAAATGAGTCCTAGATGTTCACAGCTCACCTCTCATTCAACTGGCTGTATTCTCTTTCAGGGCCTTGGAGACTGTCTTTGTTGATAAAAGGAACTTCATCGTATCTCGCTCTACTTTTGCTGGATCTGGTAAATTTGCTGCTCATTGGTTGGGGGACAATGCAGCCACATGGGATGACCTCCGGTGGTCCATCCCTAGTATCCTTGAGTTCAACCTGTTTGGCATCCCTATGGTAAGCTTCATTGTACCCAAGGAATTCAACTCTTTATACTTTGACATTCTTTCCATTACCAGTCTTGGAAGGTGTCTGAAAAACCAAGGAGCATATGTTCCATTGTGATATGTTTTGAAAATATCAATGTTACGTATGATGTGAGCTACTTTCTGAAGATAGGATGGTAGTACCCTTATCATTAAGCTGTTGTCCATGCAGTCTCCAGAGATAGGAAGGAGACAATATGTGTAAAATGTATTAGTATCACAGGAGAACATCAGGAGAGCATCAGTGAATGGGAAAATATGAAATTGGGAGCTGAATATTGAGGTAGAACCCTTAGATATGAACCATGGAGTCTTCCCCACCTCAGTTTGTCTTGGGATGCATGCTAGCTCATTTTTCTCATTTGGCTTGGGGCACGCTCTGGGACTCTGGGATCTCCTAAAGCATGGCATGAAGTGAATAAGAGATTTTCTTTGTCCCTACCATTTAAGCACACATTCCATGACTTTGCTCCATCAATGACCACTGTATTTTATGTGTTCCAATTCTCTAGGTAGGTGCCAACATCTGTGGTTATACAAAAAATGTCACAGAGGAGCTCTGCAGAAGGTGGATGCAGCTTGGAGCATTTTATCCTCTATCAAGGAATCATAATGGCCCTGGGTTTAGGGTAAGATCTCCAAGAGAAGGAATGCAAACATCTTGGATTAACTAATCTACTTCTTAAAGAGGGGTTGAGGATAATCCTAAAGTTTGGCCTTAACTGCAGAAGAAAGATAAGTATAATAAATCTTGAGTGATAATCTTAAAAATCAGGGTAAAGAGTTGAGGATTGGTGGCAAGTAGTGTGTATATATTGAATAATTTTATTGTTGGAAATTCCCCAACAAAGGTGAGAAGATCTGGAAAAGTTTCTATGGTACTACTGTCACTTCTGTAACCACCTTACATAAGATGCAGCAATTAGAGGTTAACAATATTTTATTTCAATTAATATAAGGTAAACCAGTTATGATATGAAAGAGCAAGGTGATAGAATCTGGAGAGGTATAGGCCAATGATCTGAAAAACATTTCACCCTGTTACAGCATTCTATTTTTCTATGTATAGTGTGGGAGACTCCTAGACTACTTCTCCTGACTCATCCTACTTTTATCTTCTTCCATCAAAAAAAAAATTTTTTTTTGGTAGAAAAGTATGTAGAAGTGGATTTAAAGTGCTTCCTAAGGAGGTATGTTTAGGGACAACAGGAACAAGAAAGGTGGGATGTCCTTTTATTGAATGAAGCAATGTGCAATTGAAATATTTCAAATGAAGTGGTTCAGCTCTTAAAAAGCTCATTAGAGTAACTTCCTGATGACCATTTTAGTTCTAGCTCCAGGCTTTGTCTTTAATCCAGGATTAACAGACAAACCTTCTAAGTACTGTACTCCTGAGTTTTCCCAGACGCTTCTGATTGAGAGAGAAATGAACTATTTCTGAATGTCCAAGTAGGACAGGGCTGGGAGCAGGTAGGAACAGGTGCTCTTTAGGAAGAGAATAATGTCCTAGGAAGAAATTATATAGTAAGAGCACTCATATCTCCCAAGCAACTAAGTTAAAGGGCTTGTTTTCTTTTCTCTAAACTAGTTCTGTTTGACAGAATTATGAGAGCCATATATGTCACTTTAAATTTAAATTTAAAAAGCGAAAAGAGACAAAAGACATTATTTTAAATATATTTCATGTGACTCTATATATTTCCATAACATTATCACTTCAACCTGTGTTTAACACAAAATATTATTAATGAGCTATTTTATATTGTTTTCATTCTACCAAGTCTTCAACATTCAGGGTGCTTTTTATAAGTACCGAACCTCTCAATTTGCTTTGCTAAATTTTTAGCAGTTGACATATAATGTAATCCTATCAAAACAACAAAGTTGTGTTAGTGGAAAAATATTTTACATTGACTCAGTTTTCAGATATGTATTTAAATTAACTATAGGCAAATAAACTTAAAAATTCAGATTCTCAGTCTACTCAATACATTACAGATGTCCAATAGCTACACGGGGTTCATGCTGTCAGGGAGGGCAGCTCTGCTCTAGGCCAGTGTGAAGGAGGCTGTGGGGTGTTATTTTCTTTGGTGTGTGGCTTTAGGGTTTTCATGAGCCTATGCTGGGAGAATAGAGCGGTCTTCTGGAACACTTCTATTTAGAGGGAAAGAAAGGGTCTCTTAGGGAGCAAAAGAAAGGAATAGATTCAGGTAATTTTATCCCAAATTCAGTCTCAATAGTATAATACAGCGTGACATGTCTAAATATGACATGAGTATCATTCACATCTTCCAAATTACATGAAAAATAAACCAAATGAGTGTTGATGATTGATGGGAAATTTTCATCTGTGTGTTTTAGGAAAATAAGATTTCTCCCCCAAAAGTTTCTTTCTTTGCTCTTGGATAAAAATCTTCTATTATAAAAACCATCTTTATGATTTCTTTGCCCATTGTGTATCAAAGAACAAGTCAAAGTTGGTATCTTTGGGACAGAAAAAAAAAATAAAACAAATTTTGATGGTGAAAACATTATAGATAAAATTGGCTGTAACATTTTTAAATTGTGAATTCATATAAGTGCATGTAAATGAAAAGATGGATTATAGGCCATCGTGGTAGGCAATGTAGCTTATAAGGCAAATAATTTAAATATCTTTTTAGTAGTAGTATAGCTTAGCATTATTTTCTATATAAAATATTATGAGAAACTACAATATATAACACTAATTAGAGGACCTCTTGAGGGAGCAGGGTGCACTTTTTGGCTGTGGTGACCCTCATGGGACTGGCCTAAATAGGCCAACTTTACAACCACTTGCTTGCCCACAGTTCTACCTTGGGAAAATTGTATAATCTTTGGTAGTGTTTTATCATCTATAAAATGAAGAAGGTCCAAGAGCCTTTCATTTCAGGAGATACTTTGACATTCTCCAACTTCATCTGGGAGAGCTTCTTATCATAGAAAACTTTTTAAAAAATGTATATTAATATAAGAATATATATGATGATTGGGGTACATTGTTTACATGTGTTAGGTAGCATCTGAGTTGTAATTGAATTCTTCACCCAAGAGGTGTGCCTTACATTGTACCTCTTAGGTGGGAGCTTACAGAGCCCCTCTCTCCTTCCCCCTCCCTCCTATTTGAATTTAATTGTTTTTCTCTCATGTGGTCTGTAATTTTAATTTACTAGTTTCAAATTAGTACTGAGTACATAGGATGCTTGCTTTTCCATTCTTGAGATACTTTACTGAGGAGAAAATTCTTCAACTCCATCCAGATAAATATAAAGGATGTAACATCACTAAATTTTTATAGCTGAATGATATTCCATGGTATACATATACTGCAATTTTAAACCATGATGGGAAGAAATATTCATCAATTACTTCTATTTCCTCCCAGGACCAGGATCCTGCTGCCTTTGGTGCTGACTCCCTGCTACTGAATTCCTCCAGACACTGTCTGAACATCCGCTACACCTTGCTGCCCTACTTATATACCCTCTTCTACCACGCTCACACCCGGGGGGACACAGTGGCGAGGCCCCTCGTCCATGAGTGAGTTGTCTGATCCCAAAAGACTCTCTTTCATGTTTCACTTTATGTTGTTTGGGGTAATAAGGTTAGTTAGGATCTTGTTGCTACATAATGTGCTATTGTCCTGTGTGTGTGTGGGGGGGGTGCTCCACATGCCTCACTGGGCTCACCCTCTGTTTTCTAGGTTCTATCAGGACTCAGCCACGTGGGAAGTGCATGAGCAGTTCTTATGGGGGCCTGGACTCCTCATCACACCTGTTTTGTATGAAGTATGTCTATAATAGTGGTGTGGGATATTGCCCTTGTTCTCATGGCTCGATAGCTGAATTAGATGGACCCTGAATATCTATGGCTGCATTTAAATCTAAATATGAACATAAATGAAAGAGATCATGAAAGTTTGAAAACTGGAAAAATAGTAGTTCTTGGTCTTACTGTCCCTGAAAGAAATGGTCTTGCTGTCCCTACAGACAAAACATTTTCCATCTTACAAAATTGCCTTAAAATTAAAACCTATGTCTTCAGGCACATGGCTGTGGCATTGACATGGGGTTTAAATGCCTTGTTGTTGGGGTGCTCACCATTTGTCTGTGTTTCTTATTGTCCAGGTGGGCTGTGCTTTTGGGTTGGGCTGGGGAAAGAGAATGCCTGTAAAGAAAAGAAGAGAGGGAAAGAGGGGTCTGGGTAAGAGAAGAATGTTGCTCTGAAGTCGTGTATGAAGGTCCATGTGTATCCTACCTAAGTGTGATTTGGGGTACAGGTGATCCAGCAAGTATGAGGGAAGGGTTAGGGTCATGCCAACCCACTTGTAAACATGAACATTGCCGACGTAGTCATGTCCTAGGCCCTTTGAGCTGGTGTTTCATCCACACCATCCTATTACAGGTCCCACTAACCAGCCGGTGGCCCTGTTAGAAAGCCTTTCCCAGGGTTTTGGCTGGCTGGTTCTCCTCCTAACTGTTAAATTATATGATTAAGTCAGTAAGTGGACTTTCTTTGCTTCTCTTAGACACTGCAGCAACATTGAAGCAAAATAAATTTAATCCTTAACTATGCTCAGCTTTGGATAAACTGCTCAACCTGAGTATTTTCATTTGTTGACTGAGATTTCCCAACAGTCTATCAGGATTGTTAAGATGAACTCATGCCATGACACCTGAATATGCTTTGCAAACTGTAAAGGAGTGTGTTACTGTTACTCTTTGTTGTTTCCCTAGGGCAGGGAGGAAGTGGAAGCGTACATACCGGATGCCACCTGGTATGACTACGAGACAGTAAGTGAGGCAGCGCTGGCTGCCCTAGAGATCTGCCTCTAGCAGATAGCAATTCTAAAGTAGCAGACATGGGATCCTGGGGCAGGATAATAATAGAAGGTTTTGTATTTAGTTGTTTGTGGGTGCTTTTCTGTGAGAAAAGTGTCTTAGTCCACTCAGGATGGTATAACAAAATACCTTATAGTGGGTAACTTATAAACAACAGAAATTGATTGCTCACAGTTCTGGAGACTCCAGCGCATTTAGTATGTGGTGAAGACTTCATTAATGGGGCCTTCTTGCTCCACCCTCAAGGCTTAATCACTTCTCCCAAAGCACTTTTAGCACTACTGAGTATTGAGTATTAGGTTCCAACATACAGACTTTGGTAGTACACCAGCATTCAGACTATAGCAGAAGGCCTTTCCAAATGTCCAATGAAATAATTTGAATAATTGAGGTAGGTTTATGGAAACTTATTATATCTGTGCGGCTATCAGGAGTCTGCTGCCTTTGGCTGTGATAACATAGAGAATGAAAACTCAGTTGTGGAACTGTAGCATGGTGTAATGTAAAGAATGGGGGTCTGGGGTCTCAGCTCTGCTCTGTATTACCTGTATGCCTTGGGCAAGTCACATAAGTTTCGGGGTCTTTGTTTTTATCTTCTTTAATGTGAGGCAAATGAACTAGATGATTGCTAAAGTCTCTTCTAGCCCAAGCAGCCCATTGTCTGATCTATTTCCCTCTTATTGATTAGGGAGTGGCCATCCCATGGAGGAAACAGTTGGTGAATATGCCACTCCCACCTGATAGGATAGGACTTCACCTTCGCGGGGGCTACATATTTCCCACCCAGGAGCCAAACACAACTACTGAGGCCAGGTGAGTTCCTCACTCTTATAAAGATGTGACTGCCCTGGTGCTCTAAGGGGGCAGAACATGATAGGAGAGACAAACAGAGACTGAGTGTGGATATGTCAAGGGAAGGGGAAGAGTCACCAGTCAGTAATCTTCCTCTTCTTCCAGAGTTGTCCAAAATAGGCATCTTAATCTTTGTTTTGTAAGGAGTAAATATTCCATATTTTTGTAGTACTTAGCTTTTGGATTGAATCAGAATAGATAAAAAGCCAAAATAATCACTGATAAGACTTCCTTATGGCAGAGATTATCCTCAGGTAAATCTCCAAATGTGTGGGAGAATGCAAGTTAAATGCAAGTTATCCTGGGAACGTCAGCCTAGCTTGGGGGTCAAGTGCTGAGACCCTGGAGACAGAGAGTTTGGGTTCACATTTTGTCTGTGCTACTCAGTAGATGTATTTACCTTGGGCAAATACTTTTCTCTGCTTCTTCTTAGTAGGTATAGTGGGGTTGATGATAGCTTGACTTTTCAGAATTATTAAGAAGGTTAAGTAGATTAATGTTAATGATAATTATATGTAGGACACTTGAAAGAGGGCCCTATGCATGGTAAGCACCTAATGGTAAGTGCTAATTATTAGTGCTTTATATTGCAGCCGGAATGGTTTTCAGCAGAACTGTTTCCATCCACCCTTCTTAAACCCACTCATTCGTACCCTCTGTGGCCTGCCCACATTCAACTCTCAGGTTTCCACACGGTGTCAGATTCTGCTCAGTTCCTGGGGTAGACTCTAGCAGGGGTGCTCAAACTGCAGCCCGCGGGCCACATGAGGCGGTGTGATTGTATTTGTTCCCGTTTTGTTTTTTTACTTCAAAATAAGTTATGTGCAGTGTGCATAGGAAGTTGTTCATAGTTTTATTTTTTAAACTATAGTCTGGCCCTCCAGTGGTCTGAGGAACAGTGAATTGGCCCCCTGTGTAAAAAGTTTGAGGATGCCTGCTCTAAAGTTATCTGTTCCTGTAGCATGAAGGGGGCTTGTTTCATATAGTCCAATCTCTTCATTCTGTGGTGCTGAGAGTTGCTCTTTTACAGCCGGAAGAATTCTTTGGGACTCATTATTGCCTTGGACTATAAAAGAGAAGCCAAGGGGGAGCTGTACTGGGATGATGGCATATCTAAAGGTGGGTTTCTTATGGCACTGTTGCTGTGGTTCTCCTCAAGAATCAGTTATCACAGACTGTCCACTATGGCAGTACCCCCATTATCATTGTTGTTTATTTCCTTAGCTTGTGATCAATGGCTTAAGACTCATTCTAAAAGTTCTGTTAGCCAAGCACAGTGCACTAAATTAGACTTCAGATATGCAACTTGTGTGTTATTGACTTTACCAAAGCAACAGATGTTATTGCATGGGCTTAATTATTTTCTCTGGAGATCATTATTAATAACAAATAATATACAGGGTGGCCATAAAGTAGATATGCTTTATGGACATGCTACATTTTGTTAATAGCTTTGCAAAATACTGTTTTTGTTACTATTATGGGAGCAATATCCAATTCGTGTAGTGTTTCTTTCTCCATTGTAAGATTTCCAAAAAAAATCTCACATAAGCTTATGCTTTATAAGCTTACATATAAAAATCCTGCCCTGCAGAGAATTAGTATGCATGGCTATTTATTTGCTATTTATTAATACACTACACGCAAGGGATAGGAAGGTGGATAAGACATAAGCAATACCCTCAAGGAACTCGTGGTCCAACAGGATAGACATAGTGTGTGAAGTTATCTATTGTGGTTAAGTCAAAAGTGTTTTAAGAGCCAATAAAATAGCACCATGGGGGGCCGTGGGAGTTCAGAGGAAGTAGTTGGGGGAACCTATGCCGTAGTTTGACAAAAATGGACAGGACTCAGACAGAACTTGCTGGTAAAGGTGCTGGTTCCCTGCTGAATAGAAGAGCATGACTGGTCTGGTTTCTCTGCTTCCCCTAGTAATGGGAGTTCCTTTCCCTTTCTCTTTCAGATGCTGTAACTAAGAAGAAATACATTCTGTATGATTTTTCTGTTACCTCTGTAAGTAACGTTTTTGAGGAATGCACAGTGTATGCACCTTGGTGTGGTTGCTTTTTGAGTTATTGGTTTGCTGTACCAATAACATGCACGGTCACATGTAATAGGTTCAGCATTTGAGTGTAACAGACTCAGAAAGGATTCAAGTGAACACTCAAGTGGTTACTGTGTCAGATTGTATGCCTATAAAACTTCAGTATGCATCTTCTGCAGAACTTGTTTCTTTCTGGGAAATAAAAAACATTGCCTTTGAGCAATATTATTAGTCCTGGCTTCCAAGACATGCCCTTTCATAAGGGGCACGTGTGTGAGGTAGGGGTGCAGGTAGGGAGTGGTATAGTGCCTTTTAGAGGATCTTCCGTCACAGCTTTGCTTTCTCCTCCCTACATCTTGGTCTTGGGTGCAAGCATCAAAGGGTGGCTTTTGAAGACTGTCAGAGACAGAACATCCTTGCTTCATCTTTGTTTCCAGAGGATCCTAAGAAGACCAGAAGCAGCAGGGCCAACAGAGAATAGGAGGATTCTGCTTGGTCTTCTTATAAGTCTGATAATGTATGGCCAGAACTACATATGACAGTAATATATTTATATATACATATGTATATATATATATATATATATATTACTGTCTACAATCTATTTTTATTTGAACTTTATTTATTTATTTATTTTTATTAAATCATAGCTGTGTACATTGATATGATTATGGGGCATCATACACTAGCTTCATAGACGGTTTGACACATTTTCATCACACTGGTTAACATAGACTTCCTGTTGTTTTTTTAGTTATTGTGCTAAGACATTTACATTCTACATTTACTAAGTTTCACATATACCCTTGTAAGATGCACCGCAGGTGTAAACCCACCTATCCTCCTCCCTCTACCCACATCCCCCCACCCTCCCCTCCCTTTCCCCTTCCCCCTATTCTTAGGTTGTAACTGGGTTATAGCTTTCATGTGAAAGCCATAAATTAGTTTCATAGTAGGGCTGAGTACATTGGGTACTTTCTCTTCCATTCTTGAGATACTTTACTAAGAAGAATATTTTCCAGCTCTATCTATGTAAACATAAAAGAGGTAAAGTCTCCATCTTTCTTTAAGGCTGCATAATATTCCATGGTGTACATATACCACAATTTATTAATTCATTCCTGGATCCATGGGCACTTGGGCTTTTTCCATGACTTAGCAATTATGAATAGGGCAGCAATAAACATTCTGTTACAAATATCTTTGTTATGATGTGATTTTTGGTCTTCTGGGTATATGCCCAGTAGAGGAATTACAGGATTGAATGGCAGATCTATTTTCAGATCTCTAAGAGTTCTCCATATATCTTTCTAAAAGGAATGTAACAATTTGCATTCCCACCAGCAGTGCAAAAGTGTTCCCTTTTCTCCACATCCACACCAACATCTCTGGTCTTGGGATTTTGTGATATAGGCTAGTCTCACTGGAGTTAGATGATATCTCAAAGTAGTTTTGATTTGCATTTCTCTGGCTATTAAAGATGATGAGCATTTTTTCATATATCTGAAGGCTGCGCGCCTGTCTTCTTCAGAGAAGTTTCTCTTCAAGTCCCTTGCCCAGCCTGCGATGGGATCCCTTGTTCTTTTCTTGCTAATGCGTTTGAGTTCTCTGTGGATTCTAGTTATTAAACCTTTGTTGGAGACATAACCTGCAAATATCTTCTCCCATTCTGAGGGCTGTTTGCTTGCTTTACTTACTGTGTTC